>JAUJYP020001374.1:600000-805000 GCA_030674075.2 Linum usitatissimum
TAGTTCAAGGTTTTTATGGTTATCCAAAACCCAGCTGTTCGGACAAAGCCGTGTCGAAAGCCGAGCTAATTCCCACTCCTAAGCCTATCTCATCATTTATAATATTGACTAGTATATATAATAAATTCAACTAATGAAGAAACCTAATGAAACTAATAAACTGACTTGGTTGAAAAAAGTAAACTATTAAGGTTGAAACCTAACTAAAAATCTTACAAGCTAAATACAAAAGAACCCCTTGATGAATAGTAAAGCAAGTGTGGCCTTTGTATATGGATTTTTGAGTTATCCTTAGAGTGCACTATGTTTGCTTAATGTATATATCATAGAGCACGATTATGTTTGCTGAATGACCGAGCGATACAAGTTAAATCCAACCTAGTTTTCCACCACTATTAACTAAAATGCATCGTTTAAGTTAATTATGTTTCTAACTCGTACATATACCAAACACGTGCATTGCATCAAAATCAATTTTATATACAATACCAGAGTAGCTCGTTAATTATTGTTTAGTATATCACTTTATTATGTAGACCATGCCAACACATACATTGCTTCAAAATCAATTATATATACAATACTACAACACCTTGTTAATTGTTGTTTCTATATCATTTAATCATTTTATTACGTTACCTGAAATCCAATTGACCAGGTCTGGCTATGTCCTATTGGAATTTTTACATCAATCCTACCCCTAAGGTAATCTGATCATCAATAACTTGAACGGCCTTTTCTACACATCACTTTATTGTGTAGATTCAAGCTCAACTAGATCCTATATTGTTCAAGGTTTTTATGGTTATCCAAAACCCAGCTGTTCGGGCCAAGCCATATAGAAACCCGAGCTAATTCCCACTCCTAAGCCTATCTCATCATCCATAACATTGACTAGTTTATATAGTAAAATCAACTAATGAAGAAACTAATGAAACTAATAAAATGAATTGGTTGAAAAATGTAAACTATTAAGGTTGAAAGCTAACTAAAAATCTTACAAGCTAAATACAAAAGAACCCCTAGATGAATAGTAAAGAAAGTGTGGCCTTTGTATATGGATTTTTGAGTTATCCTTAGAGTGCACTATGTTTGCTTAATGTATATATCATAGAGCACGATTATGTTTGCTGAATGACCGAGCGATACAAGTTAAATCCAACCTAGTTTTCCACCACTATTAACTAAAATGCATCGTTTAAGTCAATTATGTTTCTAAATGTACATATACCAAACACGTGCATTGCATCAAAATCAATTTTATATACAATACCGAGTAGCTCGTTAATTATTGTTTAGTATATCACTTTACTATGTAGACCATGCCAACACATACATTGCTTCAAAATCAATTATATATACAATACTACAACACCTTGTTAATTATTGTTTCTATATCATTTAATCATTTTATTACGTTACCTGAAATCCAATTGACCTGTGTACGGCTATGTCCTATTGGAATTTTTACTTCAATCCTAACCCTAAGGTAATCTGATCATCAATAACTTGAACGGCCTTTTCTGCACATCCCTTTATTGTGTAGATTCAAGCTCAACTAGATCCTATTTAGTTCAAGGTTTTTATGGTTATCCAAAACCCAGCTTTTCGGGCAAAGCCCTATCGAAAGCCGAGCTAATTCCCACTCCTAAGCCTATCTCATCATCTAAAATGTTGACTAGTATATATAATAAATTCAACTAATGAAGAAACCTAATGAAACTAATAAACTGAATTGGTTGAAAAAAGTAGACTATTAAGGTTGAAAGCTAACTAAAAATTTTACAAGCTAAATACAACAGAACCCCTTGATGAATAGTAAAGCAAGTGTGGCCTTTGTATATGGATTTTTGAGTTATCCTTAGAGTGCACTATGTTTGCTTAATGTATATATCATAGAGCACGATTATGTTTGCTGAATGACCGAGCGATACAAGTTAAATCCAACCTAGTTTTCCACCACTATTAACTAAAATGCATCGTTTAAGTCAATTATGTTTCTAACTGTACATATACCAAACACGTGCATTGCATCAAATTTAATTTTATATACAATACCCGAGTAGCTCGTTAATTATTGTTTAGTATATCACTTTACTATGTGGACCATGCCAACACATACATTGCTTCAAAATCAATTATATATACAATACTACAACACCTTGTTAATTATTGTTTCTATATCATTTAATCATTTTATTACGTTACCTGAAATCCAATTGACCGTGTCCGGCTATGTCCTATTGGAATTTTTACATCAATCCTACCCCTAAGGTAATCTGATCATTAATAACTTGAACGGCCTTTTCTGCACATCACTTTATTGTGTAGATTCAAGCTCAACTAGATCCTATATTGTTCAAGGTTTTTACGGTTATCCAAAACCCAGCTATTCGGGCCAAGCCCTGTAGAAACCCGAGCTAATTCCCACTCCTAAGGCTATCTCATCATCCATAACATTGACTAGTTTATATAATAAATTCAACCAATGAAGAAACCTAACGAAACTAATAAACTGAATTAGTTGAAAATTTTTGACTATTAAGGTTGAAAGTTATCTAAAAATCTTACAAGCTAAATACAAAAGAACCCCTTGATGAATAGTAAAGCAAGTGTGGCCTTTGTATATGGATTTTTGAGTTATCCTTAGAGTGCACTATGTTTGCTTAATGTATATATCATAGAGCACGATTATGTTTGCTGAATGACCGAGCGATACAAGTTAAATCCAACCTAGTTTTCCACCACTATTAACTAAAATGCATCGTTTAAGTCAATTATGTTTCTAAATGTACATATACCAAACACGTGCATTGCATCAAAATCAATTTTATATACAATACCAAAGTAGCTCGTTAATTATTGTTTAGTATATCACTTTATTATGTAGACCATGCCAACACATACATTGCTTCAAAATCAATTATATATACAATACTACAACACCTTGTTAATTGTTGTTTCTATATCATTTAATCATTTTATTACGTTACCGAAATCCAATTGACCGAGTCGGGCTATGTCCTATTGGAATTTTTACTTCAATCCTACCCCTAAGGTAATCCGATCATCAATAACTTGAACGGCCTTTTACGCACATCCCTTTATTGTGTAGATTCAAGCTCAACCTAGATCCTATTTAGTTCAAGGTTTTTATGGTTATCCAAAACCCAGCTTTTCGGGCAAAGCCCTATCGAAAGCCGAGCTAATTCCCACTCCTAAGCCTATCTCATCATCTAAAATATTGACTAGTATATATAATAAATTCAACTAATGAAGAAACCTAATGAAACTATTAAACTGAATTGGTTGAAAAAAGTAGACTATTAAGGTTGAAAGCTAACTAAAAATCTTACAAGCTAAATACAAAAGAATCCCTTGATGAATAGTAAAGCAAGTGTGGCCTTTGTATATGGATTTTGAGTTATCCTTAGAGTGCACTATGTTTGCTTAATGTATATATCATAGAGCACGATTATGTTTGCCGAATGACCCGAGCGATACAAGTTAAATCCAACCTAGTTTTCCACCACTATTAACTAAAATGCATCGTTTAAGTCAATTATGTTTCTAATTGTACATATACCAAACACGTGCATTGCATCAAAATCAATTTTATATACAATACCCGAGTAGCTCGTTAATTATTGTTTAGTATATCACTTTACTATGTAGACCATGCCAACACATACATTGCTTCAAAATCAATTATATATACAATACTACAACACCTTGTTAATTATTGTTTCTATATCATTTAATCATTTTATTACGTTACCCGAAATCCAATTGACCGAGTACGGCTATGTCCTATTGGAATTTTTACATCAATCCTACCCCTAAGGTAATCTGATCATTAATAACTTGAACGGCCTTTTCTGCACATCACTTTATTGTGTAGATTCAAGCTCAACTAGATCCTATATTGTTCAAGGTTTTTACGGTTATCCAAAACCCAGCTTATTCGGGCCAAGCCATGTAGAAACCCGAGCTAATTCCCACTCCTAAGCCTATCTCATCATCCATAACATTGATTAGTTTATATAGTAAAATCAACTAATGAAGAAACTAATGAAACTAATACAATGAATTGGTTGAAAAATGTAGACTATTAAGGTTGAAAGCTAACTAAAAATCTTACAAGCTAAATACAAAAGAACCCCTTGATGAATAGTAAAGCAAGTGTGGCCTTTGTATATGGATTTTTGAGTTATCCTTAGAGTGCACTATGTTTGCTTAATGTATATATCATAGAGCACGATTATGTTTGCTGAATGACCGAGCGATACAAGTTAAATCCAACCTAGTTTTCCACCACTATTAACTAAAATGCATCGTTTAAGTCAATTATGTTTCTAAATGTACATATACCAAACACGTGCATTGCATCAAAATCAATTTTATATACAATACCAGAGTAGCTCGTTAATTATTGTTTAGTATATCACTTTATTATGTAGACCATGCCAACACATACATTGCTTCAAAATCAATTATATATACAATACTACAACACCTTGTTAATTATTGTTTCTATATCATTTAATCATTTTATTACGTTACCTGAAATCCAATCGACCAGGTCTGGCTATGTCCTATTGGAATTTTTACTTCAATCCTACCCCTAAGGTAATCTGATCATCAATAACTTGAACGGCCTTTTCTGCACATCCCTTTATTGTGTAGATTCAAGCTCAACTAGATCCTATTTAGTTCAAGGTTTTTATGGTTATCCAAAACCTAGCTTTTCGGGCAAAGCCCTATCGAAAGTCGAGCTAATTCCCACTCCTAAGCCTATCTCATCATCTAAAATGTTGACTAGTATATATAATAAATTCAACTAATGAAGAAACCTAATGAAAGTAATAAACTGAATTGGTTGAAAAAAGTCGACTATTAAGGTTGAAAGCTAACTAAAAATCTTACAAGCTAAATACAAAAGAACCCCTTGATGAATAGTAAAGCAAGTGTGGCCTTTGTATATGTATTTTTGAGTTTCCTTAGAGTGCACTATGTTTGCTTAATGTATATATCATAGAGCACGATTATGTTTGCTGAATGACCGAGCGATACAAGTTAAATCCAACCTAGTTTTCCACCACTATTAACTAAAATGCATCATTTAAGTCAATTATGTTTCTAAATGTACATATACCAAACACGTGCATTGCATCAAAATCAATTTTATATACAATACCAAAGTAGCTCGTTAATTATTGTTTAGTATATCACTTTATTATGTAGACCATGCCAACACATACATTGCTTCAAAATCAATTATATATACAATACTACAACACCTTGTTAATTATTGTTTCTATATCATTTAATCATTTTATTACGTTACCTGAAATCCAATTGACCAGGTCGGGCTAAGTCCTATTAGAATTTTTACTTCAATCCTACCCCTAAGGTAATCGATCATCAATAACTTGAACGGCCTTTTTTCCATCACTTTATTGTGTAGATTCGAGCTCAACTAGATCCTATTTGTTCAAGGTTTTTACGGTTATCCAAAACACGGCTTATTCGGGCCAAGCCCTGTAGAAACCCGAGCTAATTCCCACTCCTAAGCCTATCTCATCATCCATAACATTGACTAGTTTATATAATAAAATCAACTAATGAAGAAACCTAATGAAACTAATAAACTGAATTGGTTGAAAAATGTAGACTATTAAGGTTGAAAGCTAACTAAAAATCTTACAAGCTAAATACAAAAGAACAACTTGATGAATAATAAAGCAAGTGTAGCCTTTGTATATGGATTTTAAGTTATCCTTAGAGTGCACTATGTTTGCTTAATGTATAAATCATAGAGCACGATTATGTTTGCTGAATGACCCAGCGATACAAGTTAAATCCAACCTAGTTTTCCACCACTATTAACTAAAATGCATCGTTTAAGTCAATTATGTTTCTAAATGTACATATACCAAACACGTGCATTGCATCAAAATCAATTTTATATACAATACCAGAGTAGCTCGTTAATTATTGTTTAGTATATCACTTTATTATGTAGACCATGCCAACACATACATTGCTTCAAAATCAATTATATATACAATACTACAACACCTTGTTAATTATTGTTTCTATATCATTTAATCATTTTATTACGTTACACGAAATCCAATTGACCGAGTCGGCTATGTTCTATTGGAATTTTTACTTCAATCCTACCCCTAAGGTAATCGATCATCAATAACTTGAACGGCCTTTTTTGCACTATGGTGTAGATTCGAGCTCACCCTCGATCCTATTTAGTTCAAGGTTTTTACGGTTATCCAAAACCTAGCTATTCGGGCCAAGCCCTATAGAAACCCGAGCTAATTCCCACTCCTAAGCCTATCTCATCATCCATAACATTGACTAGTTTATATAATAAAATCAACTAATGAAGAAACCTAATGAAACTAATAAACTGAATTGGTTGAAAAAAGTAGACTATTAAGGTTGAAAGCTAACTAAAAATCTTACAAGCTAAATACAAAAGAACCCCTTGATGAATAGTAAAGCAAGTGTGGCCTTTGTATATGGATTTTTGAGTTATCCTTAGAGTGCACTATGTTTGCTTAATGTATATATCATAGAGCACGATTATGTTTGCTGAATGACCAAGCGATACAAGTTAAGTCCAACCTAGTTATCCACCACTATTAACTAAAATGCATCATTTAAGTCAATTATGTTTCTAAATGTACATATACCAAACACGTGCATTGCATCAAAATCAATTTTATATACAATACCAAAGTAGCTCGTTAATTATTGTTTAGTGTATCACTTTATTATGTAGACCATGCGAACACATGAATTGCTTCAAAATCAATTATATATACAATACTGCAACACCTCGTTAATTATTGTTTCTATTTCATTTAATCATTTTATTACGTTACCTGAAATCCAATTGACCAGGTCGGGCTAAGTCCTATTAGAATTTTTACTTCAATCCTACCCCTAAGGTAATCTGATCATCAATAACTTGAACGGCCTTTTTTTCACATGGTGTAGATTCGAGCTTACCCCGATCCTATTTAGTTCAAGGTTTTTACGGTTATCCTAAACACAGCTATTCGGGCCAAGCCTTGTAGAAACCCGAGCTAATTCCCACTCCTAAGCCTATCTCATCATCCATAACATTGACTAGTTTATATAATAAAATCAACTAATGAAGAAACCTAATGAAACTAATAAACTGAATTGGTTGAAAAATGTAGACTATTAAGGTTGAAAGCTAACTAAAAATCTTACAAGCTAAATACAAAAGAACAACTTGATGAATAGTAAAGCAAGTGTAGCCTTTGTATATGGATTTTAAGTTATCCTTAGAGTGGACTATGTTTGCTTAATGTATATATCATAGAGCACGATTATGTTTGCTAAATGACCGAGCGATACAAGTTAAATCCAACCTAGTTTTCCACCACTATTAACTAAAATGCATCGTTTAAGTCAATTATATTTCTAATGTACATATACCAAACACGTGCATTGCATCAAAATCAATTTCATATACAATACCCGGAGTAGCTCGTTAATTATTGTTTAGTATATCACTTTATTATGTAGACCATGCCAACACATACATTGCTTCAAAATCAATTATATATACAATACTACAACACCTCGTTAGTTATTGTTTCGATATCATTAAATCATTTTATTACGTTACACGAAATCGAATTGACCACGTCCGGCTATGTTCTATTGGAATTTTTACTTCAATCCTACCCCTAAGGTAATCGATCAACAATAACTTGAAAGGCCTTTTTTGCACATGGTGTAGATTCGAGCTCACCCCGATCCTATTTAGTTCAAGGTTTTTACGGTTATCCAAAACCCAGCTATTCGGGCAAGCCCTATCGAAACCCGAGCTAATTCCCACTCCTAAGCCTATCTCATCATCCATAACATTGACTAGTTTATATAATAAAATCAACTAATGAAGAAACCTAATGAAACTAATAAAGTGAATTGGATGAAAAAAGTAGGCTATTAAAGTTGAAAGCTAACTAAAAATCTTACAAGCTAAATACAAAAGAACCCCTTGATGAATAGTAAAGCAAGTGTGGCCTTTGTATGTGGATTTTTGAGTTATCCTTAGAGTGCACTATGTTTGCTTAATGTATATATCATAGAGCATGATTATGTTTGCTGAATGACCAAGCGATACAAGTTAAATCCAACCTAGTTTTCCACCACTATTAACTAAAATGCATCGTTTAAGTCAATTATGTTTCTAAATGTACATATACCAAACACGTGCATTGCATCAAAATCAATTTCATATACAATACCAGAGTAACTCGTTAATTATTGTTTAGCATATCACTTTATTATGTAGACCATGCCAACACATACATTGCTTCAAAATCAATTATATATACAATAATACAACACCTCGTTAGTTATTGTTTCGATATCATTAAATCATTTTATTACGTTACCCGAAATCGAATTGACCGGATATCCGGCTATGTTCTATTGGAATTTTTACTTCAATCCTACCCCTAAGGTAATCTGATCAACAATAACTTGAAAGGCCTTTTTTGCACATGGTGTAGATTCGAGCTCACCCAGATCCTATTTAGTTCAAGGTTTTTACGGTTATCCAAAACCCAACTATTCGGGCCAAGCCTTGTAGAAACCCGAGCTAATTCCCACTCCTAAGCCTATCTCATCATCCATAACATTGACTAGTTTATATAATAAAATCAACTAATGAAGAAACCTAATGAAACTAATAAACTGAATTGGTTGAAAAAAGTAGACTATTAAGGTTGAAAGCTAACTAAAAATCTTACAAGCTAAATACAAAAGAACAACTTGATGAATAGTAAAGCAAGTGTGGCCTTTGTATATGGATTTTAAGTTATCCTTATAGTGGACTATGTTTGCTTAATGTATATATCATAGAGCACGATTATGTTTGCTAAATGACCGAGCGATACAAGTTAAATCCAACCTAGTTTTCCACCACTATTAACTAAAATGCATCGTTTAAGTCAATTATATTTCTAACTGTACATATACCAAACACGTGCATTGCATCAAAATCAATTTCATATACAATACCAGAGTAGCTCGTTAATTATTGTTTAGTATATCACTTTATTATGTAGACCATGCCAACACATACATTGCTTCAAAATCAATTATATATACAATACTACAACACCTCGTTAGTTATTGTTTCGATATCATTAAATCATTTTATTACGTTACCTGAAATCGAATTGACCACGTCTGGCTATGTTCTATTGGAATTTTTACTTCAATCCTACCCCTAAGGTAATCTGATCAACAATAACTTGAAAGGCCTTTTTTGCACATGGTGTAGATTCCAGCTCACCCCGATCCTATTTAGTTCAAGGTTTTTACGGTTATCCAAAACCCAGCTATTCGGGCCAAGCCCTGCAGAAACCCGAGCTAATTCACACTCCTAAGCCTATCTCATCATCCATAACATTGACTAGTTTATATAATAAAATCAACTAATGAAGAAACCTAAAGAAACTAATAAACTGAATTGGATGAAAAAAGTAGACTATTAAAGTTGAAAGCTAACTAAAAATCTTACAAGCTAAATACAAAAGAACCCCTTGATGAATAGTAAAGCAAGTGTGGCCTTTGTATGTGGATTTTTGAGTTATCCTTAGAGTGCACTATGTTTGCTTAATGTATATATCATAGAGCATGATTATGTTTGCTGAATGACCAAGCGATACAAGTTAAATCCAACCTAGTTTTCCACCACTATTAACTAAAATGCATCGTTTAAGTCAATTATATTTCTAACTCGTACATATACCAAACACGTGCATTGCATCAAAATCAATTTCATATACAATACCAGAGTAGCTCGTTAATTATTGTTTAGTATATCACTTTATTATGTAGACCATGCCAACACATACATTGCTTCAAAATCAATTATATATACAATAATACAACACCTCGTTAGTTATTGTTTCGATATCATTAAATCATTTTATTACGTTACCTGAAATCGAATTGACCGGATACGGCTATGTTCTATTGGAATTTTTACTTCAATCCTACCCCTAAGGTAATCCGATCAACAATAACTTGAAAGGCCTTTTTTGCACATGGTGTAGATTCGAGCTCACCCGGATCCTATTTAGTTCAAGGTTTTTACGGTTATCCAAAACCCGGCTATTCGGGCCAAGCCCCTGTAGAAACCCGAGCTAATTCCCACTCCTAAGCCTATCTCATCATCCATAACATTGACTAGTTTATATAATAAAATCAACTAATGAAGAAACCTAATGAAACTAATAAACTGAATTGGTTGAAAAAAGTAGACTATTAAGGTTGAAAGCTAACTAAAAATCTTACAAGCTAAATACAAAAGAACAACTTGATGAATAGTAAAGCAAGTGTGGCCTTTGTATATGGATTTTAAGTTATCCTTATAGTGGACTATGTTTGCTTAATGTATATATCATAGAGCACGATTATGTTTGCTAAATGACCGAGCGATACAAGTTAAATCCAACCTAGTTTTCCACCACTATTAACTAAAATGCATCGTTTAAGTCAATTATATTTCTAATTGTACATATACCAAACACGTGCATTGCATCAAAATCAATTTCATATACAATACCAGAGTAGCTCGTTAATTATTGTTTAGTATATCACTTTATTATGTAGACCATGCCAACACATACATTGCTTCAAAATCAATTATATATACAATACTACAACACCTCGTTAGTTATTGTTTCGATATCATTAAATCATTTTATTACGTTACACGAAATCGAATTGACCGATCTGGCTATGTTCTATTGGAATTTTTACTTCAATCCTACCCCTAAGGTAATCTGATCAACAATAACTTGAAAGGCCTTTTTTGCACATGGTGTAGATTCCAGCTCACCCCGATCCTATTTAGTTCAAGGTTTTTACGGTTATCCAAAACCCAGCTATTCGGGCCAAGCCCTGCAGAAACCCGAGCTAATTCACACTCCTAAGCCTATCTCATCATCCATAACATTGACTAGTTTATATAATAAAATCAACTAATGAAGAAACCTAAAGAAACTAATAAACTGAATTGGATGAAAAAAGTAGACTATTAAAGTTGAAAGCTAACTAAAAATCTTACAAGCTAAATACAAAAGAACCCCTTGATGAATAGTAAAGCAAGTGTGGCCTTTGTATGTGGATTTTTGAGTTATCCTTAGAGTGCACTATGTTTGCTTAATGTATATATCATAGAGCATGATTATGTTTGCTGAATGACCAAGCGATACAAGTTAAATCCAACCTAGTTTTCCACCACTATTAACTAAAATGCATCGTTTAAGTCAATTATATTTCTAACTCGTACATATACCAAACACGTGCATTGCATCAAAATCAATTTCATATACAATACCGAGTAGCTCGTTAATTATTGTTTAGTATATCACTTTATTATGTAGACCATGCCAACACATACATTGCTTCAAAATCAATTATATATACAATAATACAACACCTCGTTAGTTATTGTTTCGATATCATTAAATCATTTTATTACGTTACACGAAATCGAATTGACCGGATACGGCTATGTTCTATTGGAATTTTTACTTCAATCCTACCCCTAAGGTAATCGATCAACAATAACTTGAAAGGCCTTTTTTGCACATGGTGTAGATTCGAGCTCACCCAGATCCTATTTAGTTCAAGGTTTTTACGGTTATCCAAAACCCAGCTATTCGGGCCAAGCCCTGTAGAAACCCGAGCTAATTCCCACTCCTAAGCCTATCTCATCATCCATAACATTGACTAGTTTATATAATAAAATCAACTAATGAAGAAACCTAATGAAACTAATAAACTGAATTGGTTGAAAAAAGTAGACTATTAAGGTTGAAAGCTAACTAAAAATCTTACAAGCTAAATACAAAAGAACAACTTGATGAATAGTAAAGCAAGTGTAGCCTTTGTATATGGATTTTAAGTTATCCTTATAGTGGACTATGTTTGCTTAATGTATATATCATAGAGCACGATTATGTTTGCTAAATGACCGAGCGATACAAGTTAAATCCAACCTAGTTTTCCACCACTATTAACTAAAATGCATCGTTTAAGTCAATTATATTTCTAATTGTACATATACCAAACACGTGCATTGCATCAAAATCAATTTCATATACAATACCGAGTAGCTCGTTAATTATTGTTTAGTATATCACTTTATTATGTAGACCATGCCAACACATACATTGCTTCAACATCAATTATATATACAATAATACAACACCTCGTTAGTTATTGTTTCGATATCATTAAATCATTTTATTACGTTACCTGAAATCGAATTGACCAGGTCTGGCTATGTTCTATTGGAATTTTTACTTCAATCCTACCCCTAAGGTAATCCGATCAACAATAACTTGAAAGGCCTTTTTTGCACATGGTGTAGATTCCAGCTCACCCCGATCCTATTTAGTTCAAGGTTTTTACGGTTATCCAAAACCCGGCTATTCGGGCCAAGCCCCGTGAGAAACCCGAGCTAATTCCCACTCCTAAGCCTATCTCATCATCCATAACATTGACTAGTTTATATAATAAAATCAACTAATGAAGAAACCTAATGAAACTAATAAACTGAATTGGATGAAAAAAGTAGACTATTAAAGTTGAAAGCTAACTAAAAATCTTACAAGCTAAATACAAAAGAACCCCTTGATGAATAGTAAAGCAAGTGTGGCCTTTGTATGTGGATTTTTGAGTTATCCTTAGAGTGCACTATGTTTGCTTAATGTATATATCATAGAGCATGATTATGTTTGCTGAATGACCAAGCGATACAAGTTAAATCCAACCTAGTTTTCCACCACTATTAACTAAAATGCATCGTTTAAGTCAATTATATTTCTAACTCGTACATATACCAAACACGTGCATTGCATCAAAATCAATTTCATATACAATACCGAGTAGCTCGTTAATTATTGTTTAGTATATCACTTTATTATGTAGACCATGCCAACACATACATTGCTTCAAAATCAATTATATATACAATAATACAACACCTCGTTAGTTATTGTTTCGATATCATTAAATCATTTTATTACGTTACCTGAAATCGAATTGACCGGATACGGCTATGTTCTATTGGAATTTTTACTTCAATCCTACCCCTAAGGTAATCTGATCAACAATAACTTGAAAGGCCTTTTTTGCACATGGTGTAGATTCGAGCTCACCCAGATCCTATTTAGTTCAAGGTTTTTACGGTTATCCAAAACCCAGCTATTCGGGCCAAGCCCTGTAGAAACCCGAGCTAATTCCCACTCCTAAGCCTATCTCATCATCCATAACATTGACTAGTTTATATAATAAAATCAACTAATGAAGAAACCTAATGAAACTAATAAACTGAATTGGTTGAAAAAAGTAGACTATTAAGGTTGAAAGCTAACTAAAAATCTTACAAGCTAAATACAAAAGAACAACTTGATGAATAGTAAAGCAAGTGTAGCCTTTGTATATGGATTTTAAGTTATCCTTATAGTGGACTATGTTTGCTTAATGTATATATCATAGAGCACGATTATGTTTGCTAAATGATCGAGCGATACAAGTTAAATCCAACCTAGTTTTCCACCACTATTAACTAAAATGCATCGTTTAAGTCAATTATATTTCTAACTGTACATATACCAAACACGTGCATTGCATCAAAATCAATTTCATATACAATACCGAGTAGCTCGTTAATTATTGTTTAGTATATCACTTTATTATGTAGACCATGCCAACACATACATTGCTTCAAAATCAATTATATATACAATAATACAACACCTCGTTAGTTATTGTTTCGATATCATTAAATCATTTTATTACGTTACCTGAAATCGAATTGACCAGATCTGGCTATGTTCTATTGGAATTTTTACTTCAATCCTACCCCTAAGGTAATCTGATCAACAATAACTTGAAAGGCCTTTTTTGCACATGGTGTAGATTCGAGCTCACCCCGATCCTATTTAGTTCAAGGTTTTTACGGTTATCCAAAACCCAGCTATTCGGGCCAAGCCCTGTAGAAACCCGAGCTAATTCCCACTCCTAAGCCTATCTCATCATCCATAACATTGACTAGTTTATATAATAAAATCAACTAATGAAGAAACCTAATGAAACTAATAAACTGAATTGGATGAAAAAAGTAGACTATTAAAGTTGAAAGCTAACTAAAAATCTTACAAGCTAAATACAAAAGAACCCCTTGATGAATAGTAAAGCAAGTGTGGCCTTTGTATGTGGATTTTTGAGTTATCCTTAGAGTGCACTATGTTTGCTTAATGTATATATCATAGAGCATGATTATGTTTGCTGAATGACCAAGCGATACAAGTTAAATCCAACCTAGTTTTCCACCACTATTAACTAAAATGCATCGTTTAAGTCAATTATATTTCTAACCGTACATATACCAAACACGTGCATTGCATCAAAATCAATTTCATATACAATACCGAGTAGCTCGTTAATTATTGTTTAGTATATCACTTTATTATGTAGACCATGCCAACACATACATTGCTTCAAAATCAATTATATATACAATAATACAACACCTCGTTAGTTATTGTTTCGATATCATTAAATCATTTTATTACGTTACCTGAAATCGAATTGACCAGATCTGGCTATGTTCTATTGGAATTTTTACTTCAATCCTACCCCTAAGGTAATCGATCAACAATAACTTGAAAGGCCTTTTTTGCACATGGTGTAGATTCGAGCTCACCCAGATCCTATTTAGTTCAAGGTTTTTACGGTTATCCAAAACCCAGCTATTCGGGCCAAGCCCTGTAGAAACCCGAGCTAATTCCCACTCCTAAGCCTATCTCATCATCCATAACATTGACTAGTTTATATAATAAAATCAACTAATGAAGAAACCTAATGAAACTAATAAACTGAATTGGTTGAAAAAAGTAGACTATTAAGGTTGAAAGCTAACTAAAAATCTTACAAGCTAAATACAAAAGAACAACTTGATGAATAGTAAAGCAAGTGTAGCCTTTGTATATGGATTTTAAGTTATCCTTATAGTGGACTATGTTTGCTTAATGTATATATCATAGAGCACGATTATGTTTGCTAAACGATCGAGCGATACAAGTTAAATCCAACCTAGTTTTCCACCACTATTAACTAAAATGCATCGTTTAAGTCAATTATATTTCTAACTGTACATATACCAAACACGTGCATTGCATCAAAATCAATTTCATATACAATACCAGAGTAGCTCGTTAATTATTGTTTAGTATATCACTTTATTATGTAGACCATGCCAACACATACATTGCTTCAAAATCAATTATATATACAATAATACAACACCTCGTTAGTTATTGTTTCGATATCATTAAATCATTTTATTACGTTACACGAAATCGAATTGACCGGATCCGGCTATGTTCTATTGGAATTTTTACTTCAATCCTACCCCTAAGGTAATCCGATCAACAATAACTTGAAAGGCCTTTTTTGCACATGGTGTAGATTCGAGCTCACCCCGATCCTATTTAGTTCAAGGTTTTTACGGTTATCCAAAACCCGGCTATTCGGGCCAAGCCCTGCCGTAGAAACCCGAGCTAATTCCCACTCCTAAGCCTATCTCATCATCCATAACATTGACTAGTTTATATAATAAAATCAACTAATGAAGAAACCTAATGAAACTAATAAACTGAATTGGATGAAAAAAGTAGACTATTAAAGTTGAAAGCTAACTAAAAATCTTACAAGCTAAATACAAAAGAACCCCTTGATGAATAGTAAAGCAAGTGTGGCCTTTGTATGTGGATTTTTGAGTTATCCTTAGAGTGCACTATGTTTGCTTAATGTATATATCATAGAGCATGATTATGTTTGCTAAATGACCAAGCGATACAAGTTAAATCCAACCTAGTTTTCCACCACTATTAACTAAAATGCATCGTTTAAGTCAATTATATTTCTAACCGTACATATACCAAACACGTGCATTGCATCAAAATCAATTTCATATACAATACCGAGTAGCTCGTTAATTATTGTTTAGTATATCACTTTATTATGTAGACCAATCCAACACATACATTGCTTCAAAATCAATTATATATACAATAATACAACACCTCGTTAGTTATTGTTTCGATATCATTAAATCATTTTATTACGTTACCTGAAATCGAATTGACCAGATCTGGCTATGTTCTATTGGAATTTTTACTTCAATCCTACCCCTAAGGTAATCCGATCAACAATAACTTGAAAGGCCTTTTTTGCACATGGTGTAGATTCGAGCTCACCCCGATCCTATTTAGTTCAAGGTTTTTACGGTTATCCAAAACCCGGCTATTCGGGCCAAGCCCCGTGGAAACCCGAGCTAATTCCCACTCCTAAGCCTATCTCATCATCCATAACATTGACTAGTTTATATAATAAAATCAACTAATGAAGAAACCTAATGAAACTAATAAACTGAATTGGATGAAAAAAGTAGACTATTAAAGTTGAAAGCTAACTAAAAATCTTACAAGCTAAATACAAAAGAACCCCTTGATGAATAGTAAAGCAAGTGTGGCCTTTGTATAGGGATTTTTGAGTTATCCTTAGAGTGCACTATGTTTGCTTAATGTATATATCATAGAGCATGATTATGTTTGCTGAATGACCAAGCGATACAAGTTAAATCCAACCTAGTTTTCCACCACTATTAACTAAAATGCATCGTTTAAGTCAATTATATTTCTAACCGTACATATACCAAACACGTGCATTGCATCAAAATCAATTTCATATACAATACCGAGTAGCTCGTTAATTATTGTTTAGTATATCACTTTATTATGTAGACCATGCCAACACATACATTGCTTCAAAATCAATTATATATACAATAATACAACACCTCGTTAGTTATTGTTTCGATATCATTAAATCATTTTATTACGTTACACGAAATCGAATTGACCGGATACGGCTATGTTCTATTGGAATTTTTACTTCAATCCTACCCCTAAGGTAATCCGATCAACAATAACTTGAAAGGCCTTTTTTGCACATGGTGTAGATTCGAGCTCACCCCGATCCTATTTAGTTCAAGGTTTTTACGGTTATCCAAAACCCGGCTATTCGGGCCAAGCCCCGTAGAAACCCGAGCTAATTCCCACTCCTAAGCCTATCTCATCATCCATAACATTGACTAGTTTATATAATAAAATCAACTAATGAAGAAACCTAATGAAACTAATAAACTGAATTGGTTGAAAAAAGTAGACTATTAAGGTTGAAAGCTAACTAAAAATCTTACAAGCTAAATACAAAAGAACAACTTGATGAATAGTAAAGCAAGTGTAGCCTTTGTATATGGATTTTAAGTTATCCTTATAGTGGACTATGTTTGCTTAATGTATATATCATAGAGCACGATTATGTTTGCTAAATGACCGAGCGATACAAGTTAAATCCAACCTAGTTTTCCACCACTATTAACTAAAATGCATCGTTTAAGTCAATTATATTTCTAACTGTACATATACCAAACACGTGCATTGCATCAAAATCAATTTCATATACAATACCAGAGTAGCTCGTTAATTATTGTTTAGTATATCACTTTATTATGTAGACCATGCCAACACATACATTGCTTCAAAATCAATTATATATACAATACTACAACACCTCGTTAGTTATTGTTTCGATATCATTAAATCATTTTATTACGTTACCCGAAATCGAATTGACCGAGTCCGGCTATGTTCTATTGGAATTTTTACTTCAATCCTACCCCTAAGGTAATCTGATCAACAATAACTTGAAAGGCCTTTTTTGCACATGGTGTAGATTCGAGCTCACCCCGATCCTATTTAGTTCAAGGTTTTTACGGTTATCCAAAACCCAGCTATTCGGGCCAAGCCCTGCAGAAACCCGAGCTAATTCCCACTCCTAAGCCTATCTCATCATCCATAACATTGACTAGTTTATATAATAAAATCAACTAATGAAGAAACCTAATGAAACTAATAAACTGAATTGGATGAAAAAAGTAGACTATTAAAGTTGAAAGCTAACTAAAAATCTTACAAGCTAAATACAAAAGAACCCCTTGATGAATAGTAAAGCAAGTGTGGCCTTTGTATGTGGATTTTTGAGTTATCCTTAGAGTGCACTATGTTTGCTTAATGTATATATCATAGAGCATGATTATGTTTGCTGAATGACCAAGCGATACAAGTTAAATCCAACCTAGTTTTCCACCACTATTAACTAAAATGCATCGTTTAAGTCAATTATATTTCTAACCGTACATATACCAAACACGTGCATTGCATCAAAATCAATTTCATATACAATACCGGAGTAGCTCGTTAATTATTGTTTAGTATATCACTTTATTATGTAGACCATGCCAACACATACATTGCTTCAAAATCAATTATATATACAATAATACAACACCTCGTTAGTTATTGTTTCGATATCATTAAATCATTTTATTACGTTACACGAAATCGAATTGACCGGATACGGCTATGTTCTATTGGAATTTTTACTTCAATCCTACCCCTAAGGTAATCGATCAACAATAACTTGAAAGGCCTTTTTTGCACATGGTGTAGATTCGAGCTCACCCGGATCCTATTTAGTTCAAGGTTTTTACGGTTATCCAAAACCCGGCTATTCGGGCCAAGCCCCGTAGAAACCCGAGCTAATTCCCACTCCTAAGCCTATCTCATCATCCATAACATTGACTAGTTTATATAATAAAATCAACTAATGAAGAAACCTAATGAAACTAATAAACTGAATTGGTTGAAAAAAGTAGACTATTAAGGTTGAAAGCTAACTAAAAATCTTACAAGCTAAATACAAAAGAACAACTTGATGAATAGTAAAGCAAGTGTAGCCTTTGTATATGGATTTTAAGTTATCCTTATAGTGGACTATGTTTGCTTAATGTATATATCATAGAGCACGATTATGTTTGCTAAATGACCGAGCGATACAAGTTAAATCCAACCTAGTTTTCCACCACTATTAACTAAAATGCATCGTTTAAGTCAATTATATTTCTAACCGTACATATACCAAACACGTGCATTGCATCAAAATCAATTTCATATACAATACCCGAGTAGCTCGTTAATTATTGTTTAGTATATCACTTTATTATGTAGACCATGCCAACACATACATTGCTTCAAAATCAATTATATATACAATACTACAACACCTCGTTAGTTATTGTTTCGATATCATTAAATCATTTTATTACGTTACCTGAAATCGAATTGACCAGGTCTGGCTATGTTCTATTGGAATTTTTACTTCAATCCTACCCCTAAGGTAATCTGATCAACAATAACTTGAAAGGCCTTTTTTGCACATGGTGTAGATTCGAGCTCACCCCGATCCTATTTAGTTCAAGGTTTTTACGGTTATCCAAAACCCAACTATTCGGGCCAAGCCCTGTAGAAACCCGAGCTAATTCCCACTCCTAAGCCTATCTCATCATCCATAACATTGACTAGTTTATATAATAAAATCAACTAATGAAGAAACCTAATGAAACTAATAAACTGAATTGGATGAAAAAAGTAGACTATTAAAGTTGAAAGCTAACTAAAAATCTTACAAGCTAAATACAAAAGAACCCCTTGATGAATAGTAAATCAAGTGTGGCCTTTGTATGTGGATTTTTGAGTTATCCTTAGAGTGCACTATGTTTGCTTAATGTATATATCATAGAGCATGATTATGTTTGCTGAATGACCAAGCGATACAAGTTAAATCCAACCTAGTTTTCCACCACTATTAACTAAAATGCATCGTTTAAGTCAATTATATTTCTAACCGTACATATACCAAACACGTGCATTGCATCAAAATCAATTTCATATACAATACCGAGTAGCTCGTTAATTATTGTTTAGTATATCACTTTATTATGTAGACCATGCCAACACATACATTGCTTCAAAATCAATTATATATACAATAATACAACACCTCGTTAGTTATTGTTTCGATATCATTAAATCATTTTATTACGTTACTCGAAATCGAATTGACCGGATCCGGCTATGTTCTATTGGAATTTTTACTTCAATCCTACCCCTAAGGTAATCCGATCAACAATAACTTGAAAGGCCTTTTTTGCACATGGTGTAGATTCGAGCTCACCCAGATCCTATTTAGTTCAAGGTTTTTACGGTTATCCAAAACCCAGCTATTCGGGCCAAGCCCTGTAGAAACCCGAGCTAATTCCCACTCCTAAGCCTATCTCATCATCCATAACATTGACTAGTTTATATAATAAAATCAACTAATGAAGAAACCTAATGAAACTAATAATAAACTGAATTGGTTGAAAAAAGTAGACTATTAAGGTTGAAAGCTAACTAAAAATCTTACAAGCTAAATACAAAAGAACAACTTGATGAATAGTAAAGCAAGTGTAGCCTTTGTATATGGATTTTAAGTTATCCTTATAGTCGACTATGTTTGCTTAATGTATATATCATAGAGCACGATTATGTTTGCTAAATGACCGAGCGATACAAGTTAAATCCAACCTAGTTTTCCACCACTATTAACTAAAATGCATCGTTTAAGTCAATTATATTTCTAACTGTACATATACCAAACACGTGCATTGCATCAAAATCAATTTCATATACAATACCAGAGTAGCTCGTTAATTATTGTTTAGTATATCACTTTATTATGTAGACCATGCCAACACATACATTGCTTCAAAATAATTTATATATACAATACTACAACACCTCGTTAGTTATTGTTTCGATATCATTAAATCATTTTATTACGTTACCTGAAATCGAATTGACCAGATCGGCTATGTTCTATTGGAATTTTTACTTCAATCCTACCCCTAAGGTAATCCGATCAACAATAACTTGAAAGGCCTTTTTTGCACATGGTGTAGATTCGAGCTCACCCCGATCCTATTTAGTTCAAGGTTTTTACGGTTATCCAAAACCCGGCTATTCGGGCCAAGCCCCGTAGAAACCCGAGCTAATTCCCACTCCTAAGCCTATCTCATCATCCATAACATTGACTAGTTTATATAATAAAATCAACTAATGAAGAAACCTAATGAAACTAATAAACTGAATTGGATGAAAAAAGTAGACTATTAAAGTTGAAAGCTAACTAAAAATCTTACAAGCTAAATACAAAAGAACCCCTTGATGAATAGTAAAGCAAGTGTGGCCTTTGTATGTGGATTTTTGAGTTATCCTTAGAGTGCACTATGTTTGCTTAATGTATATATCATAGAGCACGATTATGTTTGCTAAATGACCGAGCGATACAAGTTAAATCCAACCTAGTTTTCCACAATTATTAACTAAAATGCATCGTTTAAGTCAATTATATTTCTAACTGTACATATACCAAACACGTGCATTGCATCAAAATCAATTTCATATACAATACAAGAGTAGCTCGTTAATTATTGTTTAGTATATCACTTTATTATGTAGACCATGCCAACACATACATTGCTTCAAAATCAATTATATATACAATACTACAACACCTCGTTAGTTATTGTTTCGATATCATTAAATCATTTTATTA
Organism: Linum usitatissimum; assembly: GCA_030674075.2. NCBI lineage: Eukaryota > Viridiplantae > Streptophyta > Magnoliopsida > Malpighiales > Linaceae > Linum > Linum usitatissimum. The sequence continues at coordinate 621,652 of JAUJYP020001374.1, forward strand.
CGTTACCGAAATCGAATTGACCGGATCCGGCTATGTTCTATTGGAATTTTTACTTCAATCCTACCCCTAAGGTAATCCGATCAACAATAACTTGAAAGGCCTTTTTTGCACATGGTGTAGATTCGAGCTCACCCCGATCCTATTTAGTTCAAGGTTTTTACGGTTATCCAAAACCCGGCTATTCGGGCCAAGCCCGTAGAAACCCGAGCTAATTCCCACTCCTAAGCCTATCTCATCATCCATAACATTGACTAGTTTATATAATAAAATCAACTAATGAAGAAACCTAATGAAACTAATAAACTGAATTGGATGAAAAAAGTAGACTATTAAAGTTGAAAGCTAACTAACAATCTTACAAGCTAAATACAAAAGAACCCCTTGATGAATAGTAAAGCAAGTGTGGCCTTTGTATGTGGATTTTTGAGTTATCCTTAGAGTGCACTATGTTTGCTTAATGTATATATCATAGAGCATGATTATGTTTGCTGAATGACCAAGCGATACAAGTTAAATCCAACCTAGTTTTCCACCACTATTAACTAAAATGCATCGTTTAAGTCAATTATATTTCTAACCGTACATATACCAAACACGTGCATTGCATCAAAATCAATTTCATATACAATACCGTGTAGCTCGTTAATTATTGTTTAGTATATCACTTTATTATGTAGACCATGCCAACACATACATTGCTTCAAAATCAATTATATATACAATAATACAACACCTCGTTACTTATTGTTTCGATATCATTAAATCATTTTATTACGTTACCTGAAATCGAATTGACCAGATCTGGCTATGTTCTATTGGAATTTTTACTTCAATCCTACCCCTAAGGTAATCTGATCAACAATAACTTGAAAGGCCTTTTTTGCACATGGTGTAGATTCGAGCTCACCCAGATCCTATTTAGTTCAAGGTTTTTACGGTTATCCAAAACCCAGCTATTCGGGCCAAGCCCTGTAGAAACCCAAGCTAATTCCCACTCCTAAGCCTATCTCATCATCCATAACATTGACTAGTTTATATAATAAAATCAACTAATGAAGAAACCTAATGAAACTAATAAACCTGAATTGGTTGAAAAAAGTAGACTATTAAGGTTGAAAGCTAACTAAAAATCTTACAAGCTAAATACAAAAGAACAACTTGATGAATAGTAAAGCAAGTGTAGCCTTTGTATATGGATTTTAAGTTATCCTTATAGTGGACTATGTTTGCTTAATGTATATATCATAGAGCACGATTATGTTTGCTAAATGACCGAGCGATACAAGTTAAATCCAACCTAGTTTTCCACCACTATTAACTAAAATGCATCGTTTAAGTCAATTATATTTCTAACTCGTACATATACCAAACACGTGCATTGCATCAAAATCAATTTCATATACAATACCGAGTAGCTCGTTAATTATTGTTTAGTATATCACTTTATTATGTAGACCATGCCAACACATACATTGCTTCAAAATAATTTATATATACAATACTACAACACCTCGTTAGTTATTGTTTCGATATCATTAAATCATTTTATTACGTTACCTGAAATCGAATTGACCAGATCTGGCTATGTTCTATTGGAATTTTTACTTCAATCCTACCCCTAAGGTAATCTGATCAACAATAACTTGAAAGGCCTTTTTTGCACATGGTGTAGATTCGAGCTCACCCCGATCCTATTTAGTTCAAGGTTTTTACGGTTATCCAAAACCCAGCTATTCGGGCCAAGCCCTGTAGAAACCCGAGCTAATTCCCACTCCTAAGCCTATCTCATCATCCATAACATTGACTAGTTTATATAATAAAATCAACTAATGAAGAAACCTAATGAAACTAATAAACTGAATTGGATGAAAAAAGTAGACTACTAAAGTTGAAAGCTAACTAAAAATCTTACAAGCTAAATACAAAAGAACCCCTTGATGAATAGTAAAGCAAGTGTGGCCTTTGTATGTGGATTTTTGAGTTATCCTTAGAGTGAACTATGTTTGCTTAATGTATATATCATAGAGCATGATTATGTTTGCTGAATGACCAAGCGATACAAGTTAAATCCAATCTAGTTTTCCACCACTATTAACTAAAATGCATCGTTTAAGTCAATTATATTTCTAACTGTACATATACCAAACACGTGCATTGCATCAAAATCAATTTCATATACAATACCAAGAGTAGCTCGTTAATTATTGTTTAGTATATCACTTTATTATGTAGACCATGCCAACACATACATTGCTTCAAAATCAATTATATATACAATACTACAACACCTCGTTAGTTATTGTTTCGATATCATTAAATCATTTTATTACGTTCCCTGAAATTGAATTGACCAGATCTGGCTATGTTCTATTGGAATTTTTACTTCAATCCTACCCCTAAGGTAATCTGATCAACAATAACTTGAAAGGCCTTTTTTGCACATGGTGTAGATTCGAGCTCACCCAGATCCTATTTAGTTCAAGGTTTTTACGGTTATCCAAAACCCGACTATTCGGGCCAAGCCCCCGTAGAAACCCGAGCTAATTCCCATTCCTAAGCCTATCTCATCATCCATAACATTGACTAGTTTATATAATAAAATCAACTAATGAAGAAACCTAATGAAACTAATAAACTGAATTGGTTGAAAAAAGTAGACTATTAAGGTTGAAAGCTAACTAAAAATCTTACAAGCTAAATACAAAAGAACAACTTGATGAATAGTAAAGCAAGTGTAGCCTTTGTATATGGATTTTAAGTTATCCTTAGAGTGGACTATGTTTGCTTAATGTATATATCATAGAGCACGATTATGTTTGCTAAATGACCGAACGATACAAGTTAAATCCAACCTAGTTTTCCACCACTATTAACTAAAATGCATCGTTTTAGTCAATTATATTTCTAACTGTACATATACCAAACACGTGCATTGCATCAAAATCAATTTCATATACAATACCAGAGTAGCTCGTTAATTATTGTTTAGTATATCACTTTATTATGTAGACCATGCCAACACATACATTGCTTCAAAATCAATTATATATACAATACTACAACACCTCGTTAGTTATTGTTTCGATATCATTAAATCATTTTATTACGTTACCTGAAATCGAATTGACCAGCTCTGGCTATGTTCTATTGGAATTTTTACTTCAATCCTACCCCTAAGGTAATATGATCAACAATAACTTGAAAGGCCTTTTTTGCACATGGTGTAGATTCCAGCTCACCCCGATCCTATTTAGTTCAAGGTTTTTACGGTTATCCAAAACCCAGCTATTCGGGCCAAGCCCTGCAGAAACCCGAGCTAATTCCCACTCCTAAGCCTATCTCATCATCCATAACATTGACTAGTTTATATAATAAAATCAACTAATGAAGAAACCTAATGAAACTAATAAACTGAATTGGATGAAAAAAGTAGACTATTAAAGTTGAAAGCTAACTAAAAATCTTACAAGCTAAATACAAAAGAACCCCTTGATGAATAGTAAAGCAAGTGTGGCCTTTTTATGTGGATTTTTGAGTTATCCTTAGAGTGCACTATGTTTGCTTAATGTATCTATCATAGAGCATGATTATGTTTGCTGAATGACCAAGCGATACAAGTTAAATCCAACCTAGTTTTCCACCACTATTAACTAAAATGCATCGTTTAAGTCAATTATATTTCTAACTGTACATATACCAAACACGTGCATTGCATCAAAATCAATTTCATATACAATACCAGAGTAGCTCATTAATTATTGTTTAGTATATCACTTTATTATGTAGACCATGCCAACACATACATTGCTTCAAAATCAATTATATATACAATACTACAACACCTCGTTAGTTATTGTTTCGATATCATTAAATCATTTTATTACGTTACCTGAAATCGAATTGACCGGATCCGGCTATGTTCTATTGGAATTTTTACTTCAATCCTACCCCTAAGGTAATCTGATCAACAATAACTTGAAAGGCCTTTTTTGCACATGGTGTAGATTCGAGCTCACCCAGATCCTATTTAGTTCAAGGTTTTTACGGTTATCCAAAACCCAACTATTCGGGCCAAGCCCTGTAGAAACCCGAGCTAATTCCCACTCCTAAGCCTATCTCATCATCCATAACATTGACTAGTTTATATAATAAAATCAACTAATGAAGAAACCTAATGAAACTAATAAACTGAATTGGTTGAAAAAAGTAGACTATTAAGGTTGAAAGCTAACTAAAAATCTTACAAGCTAAATACAAAAGAACAACTTGATGAATAGTAAAGCAAGTGTAGCCTTTGTATATGGATTTTAAGTTATCCTTAGAGTGGACTATGTTTGCTTAATGTATATATCATAGAGCACGATTATGTTTGCTAAATGACCGAGCGATACAAGTTAAATCCAACCTAGTTTTCCACCACTATTAACTAAAATGCATCGTTTAAGTCAATTATATTTCTAACTGTACATATACCAAACACGTGCATTGCATCAAAATCAATTTCATATACAATACCGAGTAGCTCGTTAATTATTGTTTAGTATATCACTTTATTATGTAGACCATGCCAACACATACATTGCTTCAAAATCAATTATATATACAATACTACAACACCTCGTTAGTTATTGTTTCGATATCATTAAATCATTTTATTACGTTACCCGAAATCGAATTGACCGGATCCGGCTATGTTCTATTGGAATTTTTACTTCAATCCTACCCCTAAGGTAATCGATCAACAATAACTTGAAAGGCCTTTTTTGCACATGGTGTAGATTCGAGCTCACCCGGATCCTATTTAGTTCAAGGTTTTTACGGTTATCCAAAACCCGACTATTCGGGCCAAGCCCCGTAGAAACCCGAGCTAATTCCCACTCCTAAGCCTATCTCATCATCCATAACATTGACTAGTTTATATAATAAAATCAACTAATGAAGAAACCTAATGAAACTAATAAACTGAATTGGTTGAAAAAAGTAGACTATTAAGGTTGAAAGCTAACTAAAAATCTTACAAGCTAAATACAAAAGAACAACTTGATGAATAGTAAAGCAAGTGTAGCCTTTGTATATGGATTTTAAGTTATCCTTAGAGTGGACTATGTTTGCTTAATGTATATATCATAGAGCACGATTATGTTTGCTAAATGACCGAGCGATACAAGTTAAATCCAACCTAGTTTTCCACCACTATTAACTAAAATGCATCGTTTAAGTGAATTATATTTCTAAGCGTACATATACCAAACACGTGCATTGCATCAAAATCAATTTCATATACAATACCGAGTAGCTCGTTAATTATTGTTTAGTATATCACTTTATTATGTAGACCATGCCAACACATACATTGCTTCAAAATCAATTATATATACAATACTACAACACCTCGTTAGTTATTGTTTCGATATCATTAAATCATTTTATTACGTTACCGAAATCGAATTGACCGGCTACGGCTATGTTCTATTGGAATTTTTACTTCAATCCTACCCCTAAGGTAATCGATCAACAATAACTTGAAAGGCCTTTTTTGCACATGGTGTAGATTCCAGCTCACCCCGATCCTATTTAGTTCAATGTTTTTACGGTTATCCAAAACCCGGCTATTCGGGCCAAGCCTCCGCGAAACCCGAGCTAATTCCCACTCCTAAGCCTATCTCATCATCCATAACATTGACTAGTTTATATAATAAAATCAACTAATGAAGAAACCTAATGAAACTAATAAACTGAATTGGATGAAAAACGTAGACTATTAAAGTTGAAAGCTAACTAAAAATCTTACAAGCTAAATACAAAAGAACCCCTTGATGAATAGTAAAGCAAGTGTGGCCTTTGTATGTGGATTTTTGAGTTATCCTTAGAGTGCACTATGTTTGCTTAATGTATATATCATAGAGCATTATTATGTTTGCTGAATGACCAAGCGATACAAGTTAAATCCAACCTAGTTTTCCACCACTATTAACTAAAATGCATCGTTTAAGTCAATTATATTTCTAACTGTACATATACCAAACACGTGCATTGCATCAAAATCAATTTCATATACAATACCAGAGTAGCTCGTTAATTATTGTTTAGTATATCACTTTATTATGTAGACCATGCCAACACATACATTGCTTCAAAATCAATTATATATACAATACTACAACACCTCGTTAGTTATTGTTTCGATATCATTAAATCATTTTATTACGTTACCGAAATCGAATTGACCGGATACGGCTATGTTCTATTGGAATTTTTACTTCAATCCTACCCCTAAGGTAATCTGATCAACAATAACTTGAAAGGCCTTTTTTGCACATGGTGTAGATTCGAGCTCACCCCGATCCTATGTAGTTCAAGGTTTTTACGGTTATCCAAAACCCAGCTATTCGGGCCAAGCCCTGTAGAAACCCGAGCTAATTCCCACTCCTAAGCCTATCTCATCATCCATAACATTGACTAGTTTATATAATAAAATCAACTAATGAAGAAACCTAATGAAACTAATAAACTGAATTGGTTGAAAAAAGTAGACTATTAAGGTTGAAAGCTAACTAAAAATCTTACAAGCTAAATACAAAAGAACAACTTGATGAATAGTAAAGCAAGTGTAGCCTTTGTATATGGATTTTAAGTTATCCTTAGAGTGGACTATGTTTGCTTAATGTATATATCATAGAGCACGATTATGTTTGCTAAATGACCGAGCGATACAAGTTAAATCCAACCTAGTTTTCCACCACTATTAACTAAAATGCATCGTTTAAGTCAATTATATTTCTAACCGTACATATACCAAACACGTGCATTGCATCAAAATCAATTTCATATACAATACCGGAAGTAGCTCGTTAATTATTGTTTAGTATATCACTTTATTATGTAGACCATGCCAACACATACATTGCTTCAAAATCAATTATATATACAATACTACAACACCTCGTTAGTTATTGTTTCGATATCATTAAATCATTTTATTACGTTACACGAAATCGAATTGACCGGCTACGGCTATGTTCTATTGGAATTTTTACTTCAATCCTACCCCTAAGGTAATCTGATCAACAATAACTTGAAAGGCCTTTTTTGCACATGGTGTAGATTCGAGCTCACCCCGATCCTATTTAGTTCAAGGTTTTTACGGTTGTCCAAAACCCAGCTATTCGGGCCAAGCCCTGTAGAAACCCGAGCTAATTCCCACTCCTAAGCCTATCTCATCATCCATAACATTGACTAGTTTATATAATAAAATCAACTAATGAAGAAACCTAATGAAACTAATAAACTGAATTGGTTGAAAAAAGTAGACTATTAAGGTTGAAAGCTAACTAAAAATCTTACAAGCTAAATACAAAAGAACAACTTGATGAATAGTAAAGCAAGTGTAGCCTTTGTATATGGATTTTAAGTTATCCTTAGAGTGGACTATGTTTGCTTAATGTATATATCATAGAGCACGATTATGTTTGCTAAATGACCGAGCGATACAAGTTAAATCCAACCTAGTTTTCCACCACTATTAACTAAAATGCATCGGTTAAGTCAATTATATTTCTAACTGTACATATACCAAACACGTGCATTGCATCAAAATCAATTTCATATACAATACTAGAGTAGCTCGTTAATTATTGTTTAGTATATCACTTTATTATGTAGACCATGCCAACACATACATTGCTTCAAAATCAATTATATATACAATACTACAACACCTCGTTAGTTATTGTTTCGATATCATTAAATCATTTTATTACGTTACCCGAAATCGAATTGACCGGCTACGGCTATGTTCTATTGGAATTTTTACTTCAATCCTACCCCTAAGGTAATCGATCAACAATAACTTGAAAGGCCTTTTTTGCACATGGTGTAGATTCCAGCTCACCCCGATCCTATTTAGTTCAAGGTTTTTACGGTTATCCAAAACCCGGCTATTCGGGCCAAGCCACTGTAGAAACCCGAGCTAATTCCCACTCCTAAGCCTATCTCATCATCCATAACATTGACTAGTTTATATAATAAAATCAACTAATGAAGAAACCTAATGAAACTAATAAACTGAATTGGATGAAAAAAGTAGACTATTAAAGTTGAAAGCTAACTAAAAATCTTACAAGCTAAATACAAAAGAACCCCTTGATGAATAGTAAACCAAGTGTGGCCTTTGTATGTGGATTTTTGAGTTATCCTTAGAGTGCACTATGTTTGCTTAATGTATATATCATAGAGCATGATTATGTTTGCTGAATGACCAAGCGATACAAGTTAAATCCAACCTAGTTTTCCACCACTATTAACTAAAATGCATCGTTTAAGTCAATTATATTTCTAACTGTACATATACCAAACACGTGCATTGCATCAAAATCAATTTCATATACAATACCAGAGTAGCTCGTTAATTATTGTTTAGTATATCACTTTATTATGTAGACCATGCCAACACATACATTGCTTCAAAATCAATTATATATACAATACTACAACACCTCGTTAGTTATTGTTTCGATATCATTAAATCATTTTATTACGTTACCTGAAATCGAATTGACCAGATCTGGCTATGTTCTATTGGAATTTTTACTTCAATCCTACCCCTAAGGTAATCTGATCAACAATAACTTGAAAGGCCTTTTTTGCACATGGTGTAGATTCGAGCTCACCCCGATCCTATTTAGTTCAAGGTTTTTATGGTTATCCAAAACCCCGCTATTCGGGCCAAGCCCTGTAGAAACCCGAGCTAATTCCCACTCCTAAGCCTATCTCATCATCCATAACATTGACTAGTTTATATAATAAAATCAACTAATGAAGAAACCTAATGAAACTAATAAACTGAATTGGTTGAAAAATGTAGACTATTAAGGTTGAAAGCTAACTTAAAATCTTACAAGCTAAATACAAAAGAACAACTTGATGAATAGTAAAGCAAGTGTAGCCTTTGTATATGGATTTTAAGTTATCCTTAGAGTGGACTATGTTTGCTTAATGTATATATCATAGAGCACGATTATGTTTGCTAAATGACCGAGCGATACAAGTTAAATCCAACCTAGTTTTCCACCACTATTAACTAAAATGCATCGTTTAAGTCAATTATATTTCTAACCGTACATATACCAAACACGTGCATTGCATCAAAATCAATTTCATATACAATACAGAGTAGCTCGTTAATTATTGTTTAGTATATCACTTTATTATGTAGACCATGCCAACACATACATTGCTTCAAAATCAATTATATATACAATACTACAACACCTCGTTAGTTATTATTTCGATATCATTAAATCATTTTATTACGTTACACGAAATCGAATTGACCGGATCCGCTATGTTCTATTGGAATTTTTACTTCAATCCTACCCCTAAGGTAATCTGATCAACAATAACTTGAAAGGCCTTTTTTGCACATGGTGTAGATTCGAGTTCACCCCGATCCTATTTAGTTCAAGGTTTTTACGGTTATCCAAAACCCAGCTATTCGGGCCAAGCCCTGTAGCAACCCGAGCTAATTCCCACTCCTAAGCCTATCTCATCATCCATAACATTGACTAGTTTATATAATAAAATCAACTAATGAAGAAACCTAATGAAACTAATAAACTGAATTGGTTGAAAAAAAGTAGACTATTAAGGTTGAAAGCTAACTAAAAATCTTACAAGCTAAACACAAAAGAACAACTTGATGAATAGTAAAGCAAGTGTAGCCTTTGTATATGGATTTTAAGTTATCCTTAGAGTGGACTATGTTTGCTTAATGTATATATCATAGAGCACGATTATGTTTGCTAAATGACCGAGCGATACAAGTTAAATCCAACCTAGTTTTCCACCACTATTAACTAAAATGCATCGTTTAAGTCAATTATATTTCTTACTGTACATATACCAAACACGTCCATTGCATCAAAATCAATTTCATATACAATACCAGAGTAGCTCGTTAATTATTGTTTAGTATATCACTTTATTATGTAGACCATACCAACACATACATTGCTTCAAAATCAATTATATATACAATACTACAACACCTCGTTAGTTATTGTTTCGATATCATTAAATCATTTTATTACGTTACCTGAAATCGAATTGACCGAATGTCCGGCTATGTTCCGTTGGCATTTTTACTTCAATCCTACCCCTAAGGTAATCGATCAACAATAACTTGAATGGCCTTTTTTGCACATGGTGTAGATTCCGAGCTCACCCCGATCCTATTTAGTTCAAGGTTTTTACGGTTATCCAAAACCCGGCTATTCGGGCCAAGCCTGCAGAAACCCGAGCTAATTCCCACTCCTAAGCCTATCTCATCATCCATAACATTGACTAGTTTATATAATAAAATCAACTAATGAAGAAACCTAATGAAACTAATAAACTGAATTGGATGAAAAAAGTAGACTATTAAAGTTGAAAGCTAACTAAAAATCTTACAAGCTAAGTACAAAAGAACCCCTTGATGAATAGTAAAGCAAGTGTGGCCTTTGTATGTGGATTTTTGAGTTATCCTTAGAGTGCACTATGTTTGCTTAATGTATATATCATAGAGCATGATTATGTTTGCTGAATGACCAAGCGATACAAGTTAAATCCAACCTAGTTTTCCACCACTATTAACTAAAATGCATCGTTTAAGTTAATTATATTTCTAACTGTACATATACCAAACACGTGCATTGCATCAAAATCAATTTCATATACAATACCAGAGTAGCTCGTTAATTATAGTTTAGTATATCACTTTATTATGTAGACCATGCCAACACATACATTGCTTCAAAATCAATTATATATACAATACTACAACACCTCGTTAGTTATTGTTTCGATATCATTAAATCATTTTATTACGTTACCTGAAATCGAATTGACCGGATCCGGCTATGTTCTATTGGAATTTTTACTTCAATCCTACCCCTAAGGTAATCGATCAACAATAACTTGAAAGGCCTTTTTTGCACATGGTGTAGATTCGAGCTCACCCCGATCCTATTTAGTTCAAGGTTTTTACGGTTATCCAAAACCCGGCTATTCGGACCAAGCCCTGTAGAAACCCGAGCTAATTCCCACTCCTAAGCCTATCTCATCATCCATAACATTGACTAGTTTATATAATAAAATCAACTAATGAAGAAACCTAATGAAACTAATAAACTGAATTGGTTGAAAAATGTAGACTATTAAGGTTGAAAGCTAACTTAAAATCTTACAAGCTAAATACAAAAGAACAACTTGATGAATAGTAAAGCAAGTGTAGCCTTTGTATATGGATTTTAAGTTATCCTTAGAGTGGACTATGTTTGCTTAATGTATATATCATAGAGCACGATTATGTTTGCTAAATGACCGAGCGATACAAGTTAAATCCAACCTAGTTTTCCACCACTATTAACTAAAATGCATCGTTTAAGTCAATTATATTTCTAACTCGTACATATACCAAACACGTGCATTGCATCAAAATCAATTTCATATACAATACCGAGTAGCTCGTTAATTATTGTTTAGTATATCACTTTATTATGTAGACCATGCCAACACATACATTGCTTCAAAATCAATTATATATACAATACTACAACACCTCGTTAGTTATTATTTCGATATCATTAAATCATTTTATTACGGTACCTGAAATCGAATTGACCAGATCTAGCTATGTTCTATTGGAATTTTTACTTCAATCCTACCCCTAAGGTAATCTGATCAACAATAACTTGAAAGGCCTTTTTTGCACATGGTGTAGATTCGAGCTCACCCCGATCCTATTTAGTTCAAGGTTTTTACGGTTATCCAAAACCCAGCTATTCGGGCCAAGCCCGTAGAAACCCGAGCTAATTCCCACTCCTAAGCCTATCTCATCATCCATAACATTGACTAGTTTATATAATAAAATCAACTAATGAAGAAACCTACTGAAACTAATAAACTGAATTGGTTGAAAAAAGTAGACTATTAAGGTTGAAAGCTAACTAAAAATCTTACAAGCTAAATACAAAAGAACAACTTGATGAATAGTAAAGCAAGTGTAGCCTTTGTATATGGATTTTAAGTTATCCTTAGAGTGGACTATGTTTGCTTAATGTATATATCATAGAGCACGATTATGTTTGCTAAATGACCGAGCGATACAAGTTAAATCCAACCTAGTTTTCCACCACTATTAACTAAAATGCATCGTTTAAGTCAATTATATTTCTAACCGTACATATACCAAACACGTGCATTGCATCAAAATCAATTTCATATACAATACCGAGTAGCTCGTTAATTATTGTTTAGTATATCACTTTATTATGTAGACCATGCCAACACATACATTGCTTCAAAATCAATTATATATACAATACTACAACACCTCGTTAGTTATTGTTTCGATATCATTAAATCATTTTATTACGTTACACGAAATCGAATTGACCGAGTCCGGCTATGTTCTATTCGAATTTTTACTTCAATCCTACCCCTAAGGTAATCTGATCAACAATAACTTGAAAGGCCTTTTTTGCACATGGTGTAGATTCGAGCTCACCCCGATCCTATTTAGTTCAAGGTTTTTACGGTTATCCAAAACCCAGCTATTCGGGCCAAGCCCTCCGCAAAACCCGGGCTAATTCGCACTCCTAAGCCTATCTCATCATCCATAACATTGACTAGTTTATATAATAAAATCAACTAATGAAGAAACCTAATGAAACTAATAAACTGAATTGGATGAAAAAAGTAGACTATTAAAGTTGAAACCTAACTAAAAATCTTACAAGCTAAATACAAAAGAACGCCTTGATGAATAGTAAAGCAAGTGTGGCCTTTGTATGTGGATTTTTGAGTTATCCTTAGAGTGCACTATGTTTGCTTAATGTATATATCATAGAGCATTATTATGTTTGCTGAATGACCAAGCGATACAAGTTAAATCCAACCTAGTTTTCCACCACTATTAACTAAAATGCATCGTTTAAGTCAATTATATTTCTAACCGTACATATACCAAACACGTGCATTGCATCAAAATCAATTTCATATACAATACCAGAGTAGCTCGTTAATTATTGTTTAGTATATCACTTTATTATGTAGACCATGCCAACACATACATTGCTTCAAAATCAATTATATATACAATCCAACAACACCTCGTTAGTTATTGTTTCGATATCATTAAATCATTTTATTACGTTACCTGAAATCGAATTGACCAGGTCTGGCTATGTTCTATTGGAATTTTTACTTCAATCCTACCCCTAAGGTAATCCGATCAACAATAACTTGAAAGGCCTTTTTTGCACATGGTGTAGATTCGAGCTCACCCAGATCCTATTTAGTTCAAGGTTTTTATGGTTATCCAAAACCCCGACTATTCGGGCCAAGCCCCGTAGAAACCCGAGCTAATTCCCACTCCTAAGCCTATCTCATCATCCATAACATTGACTAGTTTATATAATAAAATCAACTAATGAAGAAACCTAATGAAACTAATAAACTGAATTGGTTGAAAAAAGTAGACTATTAAGGTTGAAAGCTAACTAAAAATCTTACAAGCTAAATACAAAAGAACCCCTTGATGAATAGTAAAGCAAGTGTGGCCTTTGTATGTGGATTTTTGAGTTATCCTTAGAATGCACTATGTTTGCTTAATGTATATATCATAGAGCACGATTATGTTTGCTAAATGACCGAGCGATACAAGTTAAATCCAACCTAGTTTTCCACCACTATTAACTAAAATGCATCGTTTAAGTCAATTATATTTCTAACTGTACATATACCAAACACGTGCATTGCATCAAAATCAATTTCATATACAATACCAGAGTAGCTCGTTAATTATTATTTAGTATATCACTTTATTATGTAGACCATGCCAACACATACATTGCTTCAAAATCAATTATATATACAATACTACAACACCTCGTTAGTTATTGTTTCGATATCATTAAATCATTTTATTACGTTACCTGAAATCGAATTAACTAGGTCTGGCTATGTTCTATTGGAATTTTTACTTCAATCCTACCCCTAAGGTAATCTGATCAACAATAACTTGAAAGGCCTTTTTTGCACATGGTGTAGATTCGAGCTCACCACGATCCTATTTAGTTCAAGGTTTTTACGGTTATCCAAAACCCGGCTATTCGGGCCAAGCCCCGTAGAAACCCGAGCTAATTCCCACTCCTAAGCCTATCTCATCATCCATAACATTGACTAGTTTATATAATAAAATCAACTAATGAAGAAACCTAATGAAACTAATAAACTGAATTGGTTGAAAAAAGTAGACTATTAAAGTTGAAAGCTAACTAAAAATCTTACAAGCTAAATACAAAAGAACCCCTTGATGAATAGTAAAGCAAGTGTGGCCTTTGTATGTGGATTTTTGAGTTATCCTTAGAGTGCACTATGTTTGCTTGATGTATATATCATAGAGCATGATTATGTTTGCTGAATGACCAAGCGATACAAGTTAAATCCAACCTAGTTTTCCACCACTATTAACTAAAATGCATCGTTTAAGTCAATTATATTTCTAACTGTACATATACCAAACACGTGCATTGCATCAAAATCAATTTCATATACAATACCAGATTAGCTCGTTAATTATTGTTTAGTATATCACTTTATTATGTAGACCATGCCAACACATACATTGCTTCAAAATCAATTATATATACAATCCAACAACACCTCGTTAGTTATTGTTTCGATATCATTAAATCATTTTATTACGTTACACGAAATCGAATTGACCGTGTCCGGCTATGTTCTATTGGAATTTTTACTTCAATCCTACCCCTAAGGTAATCTGATCATCAATAACTTGAACGGCCTTTTTTGCACATAGTGTAGATTCGAGCTCACCCCGATCCTATTTAGTTCAAGGTTTTTACGGTTATCCAAAACCCAGCTATTCGGTCCAAGTCCCGTAGAAACCCGAGCTAATTCCCACTCCTAAGCCTATCTCGTCATCCATAACATTGACTAGTTTATATAATAAATTCAAGTAAAGAAGAAATCTAATGAAACTAATAAACTGAATTGGTTGAAAAAAGTAGACTAGTATGGTTGAAAGCTAACTGAAAAACTTACAAGCTAAATACAATGAACCCCTTGGTGAATAGTAAAGCAAGTGTGGCCTTTGTATATGGATTTTTGAGTTATCCTTAGGGTGCACTATGTTTGCTTAATGAATATATCATGGAGCACGATTATGTTTGCTGAATGACCGAGCGATACAAGTTGAGTCCAACCTAGTTTTCCACCACTATTAACTAAAATGCATCGTTTCAGTCGATTATGTTTCTAAATGTACATATACCAAATACGTGCATTAAATCAAAACAAATTTTATATATAATACCACAGTACCTAGTTAACGATTGTTTAGTATATCACTTTATTATGTAGAGCATGCCAACACATACATTGCTTCAAAATCAATTATATATACAATACTACAACACCTTGTTAATTATTATTTCTATATCATTTAATCATTTTATTACGTTACCTGAAATCCAATTGACCAGGTCTGGCTATGTCCTATTGGAATTTTTACTTCAATCCTACCCCTAAGGTAATCTGATCATCAATAACTTGAACGGCCTTTTCTGCACATCACTTTATTGTGTACATTCGAGCTCAACCCAATTCTATTTAGTTCAAAGTTTTTACGGTTATCCAAAATCCAATTGTTCGGGCAAAGCCCTCTAGAAACCCGAGCTAACTCCCACTCCTAAGCCTATATCATCATCCATAACATAGACTAGTTTATATAATAAAATCAACTAATGAAGAAACCTAATGAAACTAATAAACTGAATTGGTTGAAAAAAGTAGACTATTAAGGTTGAAAGCTAACTAAAAATCATAGAAGCTAAATATAAAGAACCCCTTGATGAATAGTAAAGCAAGTGTGGCCTTTGTATATGGATTTTTGAGTTATCCTTAGAGTGCACTATGTTTGCTTAATGTATATATCATAGAGCACGATTATGTTTGCTGAATGAGCGAGCGACACAAGTTAAGTCCAACCTAGTTATCCACCACTATTAGCTAAAATGCATCGTTTAAGTCAATTATGTTTCTAAATGTACATATACCAAACACGTGCATTGCATTAAAATCAATTTTATATACAATACCAAAGTAGCTCGTTAATTATTGTTTAGTATATCACTTTATTATGTAGACCATGCCAACACATGCATTGCCCCAAAATCAATTATATATACAATACTGCAACATCTCGTTAATTATTATTTCTATTTCATTTAATCATTTTATTACGTTACCTAAAATCCAATTAACCAGGTCGGGCAAAGTCCTATTAGAATTTTTACATCAATCCTACCCCTACGGTAATCTGATCATCAATAACTTGAACGGCCTTTTTTGCACATGGTGTAGATTCGAGGTCACCCCGATCCTATTTAGTTCAAGGTTTTTACGGTTATCCAAAACCCAGCTATTCGGGCCAAGTCCCGTAGAAACCCGAGCTAATTTCCACTCCTAAGCCTATCTCGTCATCCATAACATTGACTAGTTTATATAATAAATTCAACTAATGAAGAAATCTAATGAAACTAATAAACTGAATTGGTTGAAAAAAGTAGGCTAGTATGGTTGAAAGCTAACTGAAAACCTTACAAGCTAAATACAATGAACCCCTTGGTGAATAGTAAAGCAAGCGTTGCCTTTGTATATGGATTTTTGAGTTATCTTTAGGGTGCACTATGCTTGCTTAATGAATAGATCATAGAGCACGATTATGTTTGCTGAATGACCGAGCGATAGAAGTTGAGTCCAACCTAGTTTTCCACCACTATTAACTAAAATACATTGTTTAAGTTAATTATGTTTCTAACTGTACATAAACCAAACACGTGCATTGCATCAAAATCAATTTTATATACAATATCAGTGTAGCTCGTTAATTATTGTTTAGTATATCACTTTATTATGTAGAGCATGCCAACATATACATTGCTTCAAAATCAATTATATATACAATACTACAACACCTTGTTAATTATTATTTCTATATCATTTAATCATTTTATTACGTTACCTGAAATCCAATTGACCAGGTCTGGCTATGTCCTATTGGAATTTTTACTTCAAATCCTACCACTAAGGTAATCTGATCATCAATAACTTGAACGGCCTTTTCTGCACATCACTTTATTGTGTAGATTCGAGCTCAACCCAATTCTATTTAGTTTAAAGTTTTTACGGTTATCCTAAATCCAATTGTTCGGGCAAAGCCCTGTAGAAACCCGAGCTAACTCCCACTCCTAAGCCTATATCATCATCCATAACATAGACTAGTTTATATAATAAAATCAACTAATTAAGAAACCTAATGAAACTAATAAACTGAATTGGTTGAAAAAAGTAGACTATTAAGGTTGAAAGCTAACTAAAAATCTTAGAAGCTAAATATAAAGAACCCCTTGATGAATAGTAAAGCAAGTGTGGCCTTTGTATATGGATTTTTTGAGTTATCCTTAGAGTGCACTATGTTTGCTTAATGTATATATCATAGAGCACGATTATGTTTGCTGAATGACCGAGCGACACAAGTTAAGTCCAACCTAGTTATCCACCACTATTAGCTAAAATGCATCGTTTAAGTCGATTATGTTTCTAAATGTACATATACCAAACACGTGGATTAAATCAAAACCAATTGTATATACAATACCACAGTACCTCGTTAACTATTGTTTTTTATATCACTTTATTATGTAGACCATGCAAACACATGCATTACTTCAAAATCAATTATATATACAATACTGCAACACCTCGTTAATTATTGTTTGTATATCCTTTAATCATTTTATTACGTTACCTGAAATCAAATTGACCACGTCGGGCTAAGTCCTGTTGGACATTATCTTTAATCCTACCCCTAAGGTAATCTGATCAACAATAACTGGAACGCCCGTTTCTGCACATCACTTTATTGTGTAGATTTGAGCTCAAACCCGATACTATTTAGTTCAAGGTTAAACACGAGGGTTCTTGTTCTAAAATTTTTGCCATCAAAACCAATAAATAAATATGTTTTAAATAGGAAGGAGCATGATAATGTAACTTTTACAATAGTAAAGATTATGCAAACACTTCATATCAGCTTTTTAACTACCAAACTACGTGGACTTTGATCCCAAAGAATTGGGTACGTAGGCAGTTGTAAGACTCGAGTCCAAACAACTAAATAAAAAATATTCAAATAAAATATTCATGAACATAAAACGAAATTACCACAATGGTGGGAATTCATAAATGCAAATAATTAAATAAAAATTACTTAACTAAAAATATTAATGAACATAAAACGAAATTACCACAATAGTGGGAATTCGTAAATCCGAATAATTAAATAAAAGTTACTTAATTAAAAATATTCATGAACATAAAACGAAATTTCCACAATAGTGGGAATTCGTAAATCCAAATAATTAAATAAAAATTATTTAACTAAAAATATTCATGAACATAAAATGAAATTTCTACAATAGTGTGAATTCATAAATCCAAATAATTAAATAAAATATACTTAATTAAAAACATTTATGAACATAAATGAAATTTATGCAAAAGTGGGAATTCTAAAATTCCGAAAAATTAAATAAAAAATACTTAATTTAAAATATTTATGAACATAAAACGAAATTTTCACATAAATGGGAATCCATAAATCCAAACAACTAAACAAAAAAATATTCAAAAGTAGTTTATCAACATAAAGTGAAATTTCCACAAAAGTGGAAATTCGCAAATACTTACGACTAAATAAAAATATTCACTAAAAATTAAATAACCTTCCACATTCAAAGAAAAATATAATTTAACCACTAAAACAAAAAAAAACAAAACATAAGTTATCGAATTTTGTAGTATCGGTTTACCGGGCATTGCGGGGTGCTAATCCTTCCCAGCACGTAACCGTCTCCCAATACCAAGATCCCCGTTTCGCAAACCTGATCATAACCCGCGTCCAAAAGGACCTGGGTTATGTCAAAAGCGTCCAATCTTATTCTAAAAGATTGGTGGCGACTCTGAAACCAATTTCGAACCATCGGCGCCGCGGACGGAAACGTTCACGACAACATGCATTACTTCAAAATCAATGTTATGTACAATACTGCAACACCTCGTTAATTATTGTTCTGTATATCAATTTATCATTTTATTATGTTACATGAAATCTGATTGAACGGGGCGGGCTAAGCCCTGTTGAAAATATGAATCCTACCCCTACGTTCATCTCATTATCCACGCCATGAAAGACGTTTTTTACATATCATTTTATTGTGTAGATTGGAGCTTGACTTGATCATGTTTAGTTTTAGGTTTTTAAAGTTATCTAAAATGCATCGTTAAAGTACATTATGTTGCTTAATGTACATATAGCAAATACGTGCATTACTTTAAAATTAATTTTATATACAATACCACAGTACCTCGTTAATTGTTGTTTTGTATATCAGTTTATTATGTAGACTATACAAAAACATGCATTAATTCAAAATCAATTTTATATACAATACTGCAATACCTCGTTAATTATTATTCTGTATATCATCTTATTATGGTACCTGAAATCCAATTGGCCAGGGTGGGCTAAGCTTTGTTGGAATCGAACCTTAATCCTGCCCCTATGGTCATCTCATCATCGACAATATGAACAACCTTTTCTGCATATCACTTTATTGTGTAGATCGAAGCTCAATTCGATCCTGTTTAGTTCGAGGTTTTTGAAGGATATATAAAATCCGGCTGACCGGGCCAATCCCTGTCGGCCATTGGCAGATCTGAGAATCAAATTGAAAGACAAAAAAATATGTCAAGGGTTTGGCACTAGTTGCTGGGTCATTGCAGGCAGGGAGGCTAGTTGAAGAGCACATCCTGAGAAATGAAAGCAGCTCATGCATCCTGTAAATTCATAGGGAGAGTTAATAATAATTAATGTCATTAATTACTTGGAAAGGTGATTGATACATGCTAGAGATTATGAAGTAGTAGACTAGTTTACTAGCTGGAGGATGACAAAAGCCTTGTGGGCGACATACATGTGTTGAGGTGTGGCTCCGCTTTGCTGCAACTTGTCAGGGTGGAAACATAGCCTGGCCCTATGATAACCCTTCTTTACCTGTGAACTCTCTATCAGGCTTGTCACATATACACACAAATCCGATTGATGATTTTATTTTCATGAATACAGATAAATATATATACATACGGACATACATACATACATGATGTAAGGAGGAAAGCAATAGACGGATGTTTGTTTGCTTTCCAGAACACCATAATCTGACCTCTTCATTTAGCAACTCAGTATCCATCTGGATCACATTAACAATAAGAGTAATTTTTCAGGTAATTAAAAACTGTAACCACACCCCTTCCCCTTATAATTGCTTCCTTACATCTCTTCCTACCTCCTCTTTTATTCCTCCTGCACACTCACAACAAATTCAAACAACAGAGTTTCATTTCTCACTTGTTCAAATTTTACAGTTGAAATCGAAAATGGAACCGTTGTTAATTCCTATACTTACCATCGAACAAGACTGGATCCTTGTATCATCTACTTTCTTATCCTGCTCAGAAACTTCATCATCTATACCACTCCAAACATCACAGAGAATTAAGGTCATGTTTGGTTTCCTTTTTCTTTGCAATATGTAGTTTTAAAAACTACAGTTTCGGAAGAAACTAACGGTTGTTTGATTTTTTTATTTGGTGGAAAGAGATTTCAGATAGTAAGAGATTTTAAATATGAAACTATTTTATAAAAACCTCATTTGTTTAGTAGGGTTTAAAATATTTTAATTTTATAAATGACTAATATACCCTTAATTTATCACATTTTTCTAAATTCAACCACACAATTCGATTATTTTTTAGTCAAATTACTTGAAATTTGGCAAAAACTTTATTCATAAAGTGGATTTGAAATCATCTCCCAAATTATTTATGAGACCATAAATTAATTTCAATTTTGTATTCAAATAAGATATTTCGATCAAATCACTCCTGACCGAAAAATCACTCTCTAAATCTCTTCCAAATCAAAAAAAAACAAACCATCTCTAAGAATATTTTACAACACAAAACTCAGATGTGGCCTAAAATTAAACATAAAAATATGGAAATTGTTAAATAAAACAGAGAAAGTTAATAATTAAAAAGCACCTTGTAGTTTGCTGGTGGAGTGTTGTTGTTTGTCATTGTAAGCCTGAAACTTCTCCTTAGCCCAAGCAATGGCTTCATCAATAGACACTGCTTCCCCATTCCCGTCTCTATTCTTGTACTCAGAATTGATCTCGATTACATAAGAAGCCGTGACATCATCATAGTGGTCTTGCATCATATGATCCAAACCAGCCGGCCTATTATCATGATTGTTGACTTCCAACTCAACGTCATCGTCGTCGTCTTCTTCGTCATCACCAGAGCCGTTGGTACTCCAATTAGAATTAGGCTCCACAGTCGTTGTTTCAGGGGAAGAAACTTGCTGAGCAACTTTGAAATAGTTTTCTGAAGAAGAAGACCAGTTGTAATTGTATGGATCTCCCGCTGGCTTCATTGTGTTGGAGTTCCATCGGCTTGGCACGTTAATTGGCCTGTTACATGCATCAAGATTAGATCAGTCTCAAAGCTTTCAAGTAATGTAAAATCTAACAATCATAAAAAATGTACAGTCTTGGTATCATAACTCGGTCGGTCGGTCGGAATTCATAGAATCGAGTCAAAAGCAAAGCAAGGAGATGGGTAGTACGCTACAGAGAGAAGAAGCCAAGTCAAGTGGGGAAAGAAACAAGTTCCTATTTCACTTTAGAGGATGAAGCCAATACAGACATTAAAGGACATCTAATCCCCAGAAAACAAGCCGATCTCTATTTTATTTTTCGTAATCTATAAGATAACTATTATACTTTTAAATATAATACTTATATTTTTTATAACTCCTATCACATTAATCATAAATGATTATTTTAAAATTCTCCCAGAAAATTTATCAGCTTAATAATGGCAGTTTTGAAAATTTCTTTCATTTCATAAATTCTTTTTTCACAAAATTTTTATAATATTGGTTCCTAATACGATAGGAATTACTTTAGTAAAATAGTAAATAAATTTTTTTATTAAGAATATATTAATTCATTTATATAAAAAATGACAATCTGCTTCATTTTTTTCAAAAAAGTAGTCACAAATGTTTGATGTGATAACAATTTGTCAATAGATGAAATTAAGTTTCTAATCCTGAAAACAAAGGCAGGTAAACGGCGACGGACCTGAGTTTTGAATTGGAAGAAACAAAAGAAGACAATGTGGGTGCAGAGGCGGGGTCATGATGGGTAGGGCTCATCATCATAAGCTCTTCAGAGCTAAGCACCGAATTAGAAGAGTTGGATTTGGATGATTTCCCTTTGGAGTTGGGCCTGGATCTGTCTCTCGATTTCGCTGAACCAAATACATCACTGTAGAAACCCTCTCCTTTTGCAGGGATACGGAACGACGGCAAATTCCCGCCCCTGCCCTTCTTAGGAGGAGACACAAACCCTGGTGGTGGCCAGAATACCACCTCGTAGAATGAACTCGAACAAGGCCTCGTGAAGTCGTCTCCGGAGAATTTTCTTTCCAGGACAGTACAGGGCGGCCCGCCGAAGACGTCAGAGAAGTTGTTGGGGTGGAGATTGTTGTGGTCGACGGAGCGTCTATTGAATACGGATAAGGCAGAGGGTGCGGCGGTTGACAAGGAGTCCTCCGTGGAACGGCGGTGGAGGATAGTATTAGTAGTATTAGTTTGTTGGGTTCCCATTCTAAACCTCCTTCTCCTCCCCACCCAGTGCGAGGACTCCTCCATCTAAATGTATCTTCTTATGTTGTTGGAGGAGTAATATTAAGAAGGAGAAAGAAAGAAAAGGCAGGATATCTTTTTCCTTCTTTTGTGCTTGGAGGGAAAAAGATGGTAGCTTTTTCTCTCTTAACCAGCAAATCCTCACACTGACTATTAGTAGTGGGCTGTGGGGGCTTTGCTAATTGATTGCTATGTCCTCAAGAAGATGCTTTTTTTTCATCATCTTTTTTCCTCAGCGATGAATGATGATGGCAAATGATCAACGCAAGTAGGAGTCCAAGTCTTTCATAATATCGGAAAATATAGGTTGTATTTGAGTGATTGTAGGACTTGATTTAGTTATAAAAAATTTTATATTCAAACTTCAAAAAGTACAATCATTTTGAAACTTTTGTGATGATATCATCGATCTCATCTGAATTGACTGTTGAAAACTCTAAAATTTATCTAACGTTAACATCACTAAACAGAACAGGCAGTTCCTATCCAGAAAAAAAACAACTAATATCTTCACATACTTGCCCCACCACTATTTTGGCGTTACAATGCTGGGAGTATCAAAAGATGGAAACATGCATCCAACCCCATTCATTCCAAGTGAAACTTTTGAAGTTGCTACCAGATATTTGTACAATCTTATCCATTCCAACTCTGTCTAACATATCTTTCAATCAGATATATAATAATTTGGGCACAGCGTTGAATCAAATATAAATTCATTTGGTTATGAATTTTTTTCATCCATACAAAATAGAAAATGAGAAATAAACATTATATTTATGTCTATTAACTAGGTAGGTTGAATTTGGACCCAAAACCAGGGACGGAGCTGTGTTGAAAGTACGGTACTGCATGCAGCCCCTTGGAAAAATAGACAAAAGTATTCCCAAAGCATAAGGCAAGACTAGCACTGCTCAAACTCATTACCCCTGATAACCATGCAAATTTGCAATTTCCACTGGAAATATATTTTAGTAATTATAGGCATCCAAATTTATTCAAACCATTTGGTTGTCTAAAATCAAACCTACTAAAGAGTTTTGTTTCAAAATCGAATCCCTAATTCAAAGTGTTGTTTTGCAATACCACGTCATCCTAGTTTGTGATGCAATATGGATGTTTGAGCTTTATTGTGATCCATATGGGTTGTTGTGGTTTCTTGTCTGTTTGGATGAGCTATTTATAATTGTTCATTAAAGATCGAAAATCTATTAATTTGGTAGAGAAAGAGACAAAATCGCATCGTGATTTTGTTATAGGCGTTACGTTTTGAATTCTTATTTTGTAATTTTATCAATTTTTAATATTATAATGTAAAATTTATATTTCGTTGATAGTTGACTTTACATTTTGTTGATATTTGACTTTATATTTCGTTGATAGTTGAGTTTTTTAATCATATAGTTGATGTTTTACACGATAAAAGGCACCCCTTGGACAAAATCTTGACTCCGTTTTTGCCCAAAACCTTCGAATCACCAGATATATAACTCTACCATCAGAGCAACTTCACTTGGACATATAGGTTAATATCTCAACCCCGGGGACTATGTTACGATCAACATAGATGGGTCTATTATGCAACCTGACAACGATGGAGCTGCTGGTGTTATTCAGAATGCTCGCGGGAATTTTTTGGGAGCATTTGCTGCTAATCTCGGTGACTGTACGATGAGCGGGGCAGAATTATCAAGGGGTGATTTTGTGCTTCAGATTGCGTGGGACAAGGGGTGTAGAAAGGTTCACCTGCAGCTTGATTCGGCATGTGCTATTGCTGGGTCATTGGGTGATTTTCAGCATTTTTCTTGCATTCTTGGTGCGGGACGACTTCTCAAGAAAGATCAGAAGGTGTGAGTAACTCGTACATTTTGTGAAGTCAATCGTGACGTCCTTGCTCATCTCCAACACTTTCTTTTTTAGATTTCATTTGACTTCTAGTCTTCATCCTAAAGTTGTTAATTGTCTTCGAATTGATTTAGTGAAAGTCTCACTTCCCCATCTTCTTCTAATTTACAATTACGAAGTTGTAGTATGATCTTTCTACTAAAAAAATATTTCAAAAATGTTCCTAGAAATTTAGGATAAGAGAGAGATTGTATGCCATAAACAATCTCTTATTTGGACTATCTCAATCCTAACTTTCAAATAAGTATTTTTTACACGTTACAACTGCGAAAAAATGATTTGCTCTAATTGTGCAGTTTGATATTTAGGACAGATTTAACAATTAGGCAGAGGTAGCGTAGTGCCAAAAGCTAAGGTATTGTTTTTCTAGAGATTCAATCCTCTCGACCTATCCTGGGTGGCAAGGGTAGTTCTCAACGGTGCTCGTTTCCCTGGGCGGCAAGCGATTCTAGTTTTTGTTTTGTTAGGTTCGTCTAGCGGCTTGCCCGTATACCAGATTACTGGTAATTTTTACTTTACCGATTTGTTTTCGCAGGATTGATGCTCTGTGCCATTGTTCCGACATTCGTCTGCTCAGCTCTCTAACATGATCATTGGTCCTTCTTTCAATGTCACTAGTTCTAACAATTTAATATTTAGGCACCAAGTTTCCACCAAAATATTGGATGTTGTTTCTAATTGTGCGTTTGTGGTAATGAATAGATCTTTGCTTCTCAATACAAGATTGCGATTCAATTTGTACTTCAGGGATGCATTCTATTACATTTGCCAATGCGATGCCGCCGATTTGACACGCAATACTACAAAACAATTGGGCCTGATGCTGCCGATTTGACGAGCAACACTACAACAAAATTGTGTCTGTTGTCAATTATAAAACTGTTCGTTGACGCTGATGTTTCTTCTTCCAGCCTCTTTATCGTGGAAGATTTATCCGCGACAACGGTCGCACTTATAAAAAGGGTTGTGACGAATAAACCATCCACGACAACGGTAGTAGCCACGGATTCATTGCTGCATATATAAATGTGGAACCCGACCCTAAAATAGTCTGGTTGAACCTTGAGTCAACCCATGCAAACTACTCGGGTTTCAACTAGACAAACTTTGACCCACATCTACTAATAAATACACATAATCAAGCATAAAAGACTGAAATGAACCTTTATTAAACCTTTGAAAGGAGATAAGTCTCAGATCTCAAATCTTTAAATACAAGTCAACAAGAAAAGAGGAGATACACTCTAAGTTCTAAAATCCATCAAAAAGTCGATATCTACTGATATCAAAACCGACGAGCTCTCTGCCCACTATCTGCTCCAATAATTGTGACTCTGAAAATACACAGATACATACTGAAAGACAACATCCATGGGGTCAGTGCTAATCATTGAGTGCCTAAACATCATCCAAGACGGAACTGTGTCCGAAACAAAGAAAGGGAAAACATCACATTAGCTTGTCAAGTCTATACTGGTAATGTGACCCTACTGGTTTAGTAATCATACTACCTAGCATCAGCCACCCTTAATATCAAAGGAATAACATCATAGTGGATCAGACCATGAAACCACCCTAAATTGTGTGAGTAGCATCTGTAGGCATACTGGACACATCCTGAACCTTTCCTTGTATTCCTAAGGGATTGCACTAGCTAGGGGTGGGTGACCGATACATTCAAATCAATGTGATCTACTCTACCTATACCTATCTTATCATGTTCTAAATAGTGAATCACACACCACTATTCAGCCCTTAAGAGCTTCATGCTCAACATCATTTGCACCTTTTGTGCAGTAGATCACGCACTACTGTACAACCTCAAGAGCTTCAAGCTCTACATCATTTTCATCTTACGAGGAATCCAATCAGAGGATTTCCCAACATCTAAACATAGTTCTACACTGGACTAAGCAGTAAATAAACATAACCCCCACCTCTAAAAGCTTTCTTGAAAGGTCTAAATTGAGGATGTTGTCCAAGCGCTTAGATTTCGTCTCCTTCTAAAGACTTGGGGGGATGACCTTCTTGACTCTCTAGATCTCCACTCCTAGTTAGGGAAATATGAACCCTTGATTCCTTCTTCAACTGACCAGACTCTTAGAAGCGTTGTTCGTTAGGAAAAACAAAGAGAACATAATAGGGTTTTTAACTTTCTGAAGAGTTTTAATCGTAGAAGGCTTTATATACATTACTCATAGCCCCAGTAATTGAGAGTCAACCACGCCCGTGATGAGCCTGGAATAACACCAGTGACTACTTAACCTTCATGGTCGTGGTGGTCCTTTGACCACACCCATGGTATCCTTCTAGTCATGCCCGTAGTTGCCCTTGTCATCACAACCGTGATGAAAAACGGTCACGCCCGTGATCGACAACCCACCTCCGAATCTCTCTTCAGAGTTCCAAAACCAGAACCAGTCATCAACCCAAAATCGGGGTGTCACATAACTGAGACAAGGGACGAATCGATTCAGGCGGTGACTGTTTTGCTTCCCTTGTTCGGTTAAGATGTTATGAAGGCATTAAAGCTATCATCGAGAATCGCTTAGCAATATCGGTGACAACGGCTAACAACATTAATCTCACCTCTTAACGGTTCTATTAATCGTTGTTAAGAGTGTCCACGACAAAGGCTCCATATTTCCGCGACAAAGGCTAATGATGTCACTTTCTCCGTCAGACCTGTAATGACCATTGTCGCGAATATTACAACATAATATTCTGTGACAACAACTCCAGTTATGCCCAGGAATTTTTTCTTTTAGCTTATTTCGTCCCACAATTGGCACATAGAACCACAATTTTTATAGCATAGTTTGCACGAATCATAATTGAACTACACATGCCACAAAAAATAACATTTTTATTTACCATAATGATAACACAAATATGATCATCCATTAGTTAATATTATAAAAATTTCATAGGTCTGTACAAACATAATTCGTTGATTCTTCTACCCAACTGAAGCCACTAGTTCACTGGACTATGCATCATTACCAACATAGACATAACTACACTAGAGACACGTCATCATCATGCTCATCATTAAGACAATGATCCTTGTCGGCTTTAGTCTACCATAATGGAGAACATATATGATACAATTATAATTAGTTAATAACATACGCACTACGTAGAAGACCCATTCTAAAAAACTCTAATCGAACAATCGGTTTGACCCATGCAACATAACCAGGGGTTTTATTAGACCAAACTTAACAGAATCTCACTAATCACATAGAGAATAGATCATAAAAGCATAACCAACTCATTAAAACACCATGGGTCAACAGACCAAGTACAACAATTATAGTACAGTATCGTCTATCACAGTAATATGATACTACACGGATTAAGTAGGATCAGTGTTACTAAACAAAGGAGCTTCAAGCTCTAGACATCAGAAGGTAACAGTGATAGCAATCACTGGACAGTCAACTATGGCAGCAGTCTCCATATGGTAGCATCGGGCAAAATTAACTTCTCAGGGTATAGTAGAATTGGGATTACTAATCAATGGAGCTTCAAGCCCTAGACATCACAAGGTATCAAGTCTCAATATGATTCATAAGTCAATAGTAATAATAGTCTCCATGGAGTGGTAGCAGGTAAGAATAACAATTGAGTTATCAGACAATTTTTCTACGTCTAGAAATGTAATAGGAACCTCCACCTTATAAAAGAATCTGCCACAAATGCACTGCTTCTTAAATACATTATTTGGAACTCAAACGACCCTGTTATATTCCATTTATTTTTTTACAATTTCAACCCAACAGTTAACTATCATTTTGCAGCCCAACAAACCATCGGGGCAGAACTATCATTTTGCAGCCCAACCTGAAAAATTATAGAATCAGTCCTTCGAATTTCTAGCTTTCACAGAATAATCCATGAACAACTAAGTATTTATAGATCAGACACTCAACTTTCCAGAGGTTACAATTCAGTCCAGGAACTTTAGAAAATTTGTTGTAAGGTCACTTATCTTTTAGAACATTGCGAGTAGTGTCACCAAACTCTCAATACGGGCACACAGGCTTCCCCTCATGTACACTTTGGCCATTTCTTTCTTAACTTGTATGGTGTCCACGTGAATCATGGAATAAGAGAGGAAAGTAAGAAGCATTTTAAGTTGCTCTCCAAATGGTGAGTTAACTAACGAAAGTCAACCCAACTGTTGAACTTGAAATGGCGGCTGACACAAGGGAACTCTGATCCATTGGACAATGAACCACCTATCAAAACTAGAAATTTAAAACTAAACCCAAATCAAACCGATAACTGGAGAGCACGGCGTTACAACTCTTTTCTCTTTCAAAAGGTTTCGCCCTGATACCTATTGAATAAAGGTAATTTGCAATTTGAAGTCATTTTAAAATGCCTCTTTCTCCATAAATCCAGATAGGATTTTAACCTAATTGGGACTAAGGTTTGGACCAGACAAGTCGTCCGGTTTGATTATTTGGTTTGAATTCATTCTGGTCTAGTCAAATAATTCGATCATTGGATGTGATTTCAAAACTGATTTATCAAATCTCCTAATCCGAGCAATAAGTTGTTAAGGTTGAGATTCATCTCGATTACAATTCTCCTAAGTTGGGTAGTTGAGTTTGTTCGGATTGGGCGAACCACTCTGATTTTCAAACTAAAACCAATTTTGGAATTTAGTGCAATGAATGAGGGTTGACTGGTTTTTTTAGAAATCATAATTGTCAATCAAACCGATTTGGTCAATAAGTGATCCGGTTGGTTATTTTCGATAAGTTTGAATCGATATTTTGAATCGATTCTGTCTTAAAAGTCAAGGTTTGGCTTGTTTTTTAACCAAGTAGCTCATTTTGAATTTATTTCATGTGGTTGGAAAAGGTTTAAATTAATTTCAGGTCTAATTTTGACAAAGTTCCTGATACAAAAGGTAACCATTACGTTTTTGCCCGTACCGATTTGGTTTTAGACAAGCCCGAACCACATAGGGACAAAACCTACTTACGTTAGGGTAGGGGTAAAACTGACATAGGGGTGTTTGTGAATGTTCATAACAGTTTTCCCCCATTCTTAAGGCTTTATTTAAACTATAAACGGAGGGTTGTTTACCGTTAAAAAAAAAAGAGAAGAGGAGGTAGAGAGAGAGAGAGAGACGATTTTATAAAAAGATGAAGGCAGATTTAAGACCTTACAAAAGCATACCTAAAATCATCACACGCACAAAAAGAAATATCATCAACACATCAAAAAGAGAATCTCATCCTAACCCACTCAACATATCACATCACTCATAACCTCACCTAATACACTCATCCTAACCCACTCAAAACCTCAAATCACCCTCATTCAGCTCGCACTTGACCTTGTAAGTGACCTCCAAACCTCACTTGTTACCCACATCCTCGTCACTCTCGAGCTCACAAACACACTCAAAACCCCCTAGTAAACCTCATTAAACTCTCATTAAGCTACACTTCTATAAATCCTCACTGGTAACTCCCACTGAACGCGCCAAACACGCCCGACTCACTCTAGGCGCCAACACAAGCCCTCTCTTTTGAACTCATAAGCAATTGGCCATCACTTCCTTCCAAGTATCCGAGGAAAGCATTGATCAAGTCACCTTGCAGAGAATAGGAAAGCAAAGAAATTAGCAAAGTTCGAGTAAGGAAAAACATCTCAGAGGGTAAAAGGTACATAAAGTCAAAATCATCAACAGATCTCCTTCATTATCATAATCGCATTTTACCTATCTTTTTTGCTATGAATAATTTTATTCATCAAGATCGCGTAGGAAGCCATAATATTTTTGCAACTTCAAACAAGAGACCAACGAATACACATAAAAACCTATCTATACTGACTAGAAACAAGGATAATAGCTAGAAACTCAAACAGAGCCAACCCACTTCAAATCAATCATAGCCCGAGTCCGAGTAGGGATGGTAGCAACATCAACCCTCGCGTTGCCAGGATTTTGAGCATACGTCTCACACCAAATCTTTTGTACCATCATTGAATTAAAGAATCCTACAAACTTACTACCAGCAAGCTCAACTTCCTTCGCCCAACCACCCTTATTGGCAATATGCACACTGAAATGATTGTGACCAACATTACTAAAGCAACATGCAGCAAATAGATGGTCAACATCATCCAATCCATCATCACACAAGAGGCCAGAAATGTCTCAAGGCAATTCCCATGCAGCCATAGTGCAGTTCATTACCAGCCTCTCCTTAGCAGCGAGCCTACAAATGAAACTATGTTTAGGTATAAAGGGGCCTTTCCAAATGAAATCATAAGATGAGACTCCGGGAGATACTTGCTGAATGTCATTCCACACTTGAAAGACACAGTAACGAGGCATGCTAGTGCCAGCCCACAACATTGAACCATCAACATCTCTAGAAATGAAAGGAGATGCAAAGGAACGAACCTTCAAACTCCTTCTCCACACCCAAGAATGATAAGGTTTCTTTTTGCAATTCCAAATCATACTAGCTTTCAAGCAATAGGTTTTCAGCCAAGCTATCCAAATATGCCACGCATCGTAATGGCCACATCCCATAAATGTCGAATAACACTGGTAGTATTCCACGAGACATGATCATCCAGTACCAAGCCACCTTCTTGCTTGGGCCTGGAAACATCATACCAGAAAATCTTCGCTCTCTTCCTCCCCGCAACCCCCACCAACTATAAGAAGTGGTTGCAATTGTGCTAAACCTTAGCGATAACCATCTTAGGGAGAAGAAATACCGAAAACCAAAATTCACTCATAGAGTCAAGAACGGAGCTCACCAGTTGCAATTGACCAGCGTAAGCTCAACAGTTTAGCCCTCTATCCAAGGATCTTTGTTGTAATATGGACTTGACCTTGGTGGGATGTCAGTGTTGGTAGGTATGTGTGGAATCACGGGGAACCTCACCTTAGCTCAGAGCAAGATGGAACTAGCTAGCACCAACAACACTATGAGCTAGCTGATGCTAGAGACTGATACTCCAACTCATCCAGCTCAACTTGAGCTTGATGCCAGTGTCACTAGCTGTAATGCTGAGCTGAGCTACAGTACTGGTAGGGAGCTAGGTGGTTGGGGTGGTTACCCTTTCTCGTAGGAAAAATTGGTACACACCTCTTCGCGAAATTCAAACTCAAACTAAGTTGTAACCACCCTCAAGTATATCCATAGACCTTTTCTGGTACCTCTATGTGTCCAGATTCGTACCCCCTCTCCCTAGTCCATTTGCCTATATAAAGAAGGCCATTTTTAACACATAGAAAAACAAACATTTGTCCTAGCCTACGAAATTCTAAGTTAATCTAGTTTCTAAAGCCTAAGAACTCGAGCGTAGATAGTCTTATCCTATAAAGGGATTTCCTGATACCCAAGGCTGGTAGGGTGGAAATACATTTTTTGGAAAGTGATGCCCATGATTGCGTCTTGATCCAAGATCTAATTACTTGTCAAAACTCAAAATATTGCTTCTCGGAACCTCCCGTTCTAACTAGGAATACCTTGGTATTGAACAGGCAGCACACCTTCACGAAACTCTGACTTTGAGATGATAGTCTCTCAAGTTTCCTAAGTCACGGAGTGGGAGAAGAAAATTGCTATTTTTAGGGTTCAAACGCAAAACCGAGAGCTCATAGAACCGATGCATGACAATGCAAATGGTATCTACCCCAACAACAGACCCACTAGTAAACACCAACAGGTCATCCGCAAATCAAAGATTGACAAGAGAGAGCTTTTTGCAATGGGGATGGTAAGGTAATATCTCCTTTGATAGCATCCTCCTGAAACAAACAATGAAGGGGTTCCATTGTAACAACAAAAAGAGACAGGGACAGAGGATCTCCCTTCCTGAGACCTTTCACACCCTCCATTAATCCCCACACTAAGCATGACTGTATCCAAGCACCCTCAGATCCACTGAATGAATTTACAGGAAAACCCCATAGCCTCAATGACATCAAGGAGATACAAAATATCACTAAATCAAAGGCCTTCAATAGATCAATTTTCAGAGCACAACAGGGAGTAGTGTTCTTCACATGGTAAGCACTAACAAGCTCATGGGAGAGCAGAATGTTATTCCCAATCCTTCGATCTTTAATGAAAGCCGATTGATGTCAGCCATTCGCATAGCGAGAATTTTAGTGACACACTTATAGAGACCATTACAACCTGTTACGGATGATAATCCTTAATACTGGTAGCCTGAGCTTTCTTGGGAACTAAGGCATTGGGCGTGGAATTAACCCATTTCGACATCCTCCCCGTCTCAAAAAATGACTGCATAGCAGCTGTCATTTATGGCCCCAAAACTCCCCATGGATGCTTGTAAAAATCAGAGGAGAACCCATGAAGGCCTGAACTCTTTTCACCAAGGATTGCAAATAGAGCTTCTATAATCTCATCAACAATAATAGCAGCAAACAGGCTAGCTGAATGACCCTCATGGTGGTAAGATGCCTGACTCGTCATTTCGATCCCTCAAAATAAAGAATCATACTCAAAGAACCGATACAGCAGAAGGAAAACAAGAATTGAGCAGGGTTGCAATATGCACCCAATCGCCATGGCTTTGTCAATGGGAATACTACCCACGGACGGAACTTAGAGAGGAAGGCGTTGGTCTTCCTGCCTATCTCCCAAACCTTTTCAAGTGTCGGGGTTATCAACCAAGCAAGGAGTGAACCTTCCGCTTCGGAAGAAAAAATAAGGACTGTTCAAAGCCTCAACATCAACGCAATTGATTATGGTGAAAACGAAGGACGGGATCTGGTATGACAGCTACAGCCGGAAAAGAACCTCGATAACTGGGCAACCATCAAATTCTTGAGACCACACAAAAAGTAATAGACGTGGGCGTTTTTTAAAATAATAAAATTATTTGTTTGATTTGATTTAAGCATTTCACTTCGTATATCAGTATTAAACTCTAGCTTTCGAAATAGTGTTCTACATGAAACACCCTAAATAAAATTATTTTCTTTTCAGTTTTTCGTGTCAAAACCATATTAATTTTTCCTCTTATTCTTTTCTCCACCCAAACTTTTGCAGGGTAACAAAAGACAATAGGAGCAATAATAATTGTCATGACCTTGAATTTAACTTTGATAACCGGATTTATGAAATGGAAACTGAGGATGACGAAGGAATTGGGGAAGAAGTAATGTTGGACACCGATCATGGAACAAGAGGAAAGGAGCCTACAACCCTTCTACGACTCATTCGAGATAGTTAATTTGGGTACAGATGAAAGCAAAAAGGAGGTTAAGATAGGTGATTAGCAAAACCTAAAGAAACGAGAGAAGCTTATTCATCTATTAATGAAATATCAAGACATCTTTGCATGATCATACCAGGACATGTTGGGCCTAAACAAAAGTATCGTCACACATCGCCTACCAGCCATAGAAGGATGCAAACATGTGAAACAAAAACTTCAAAGGATGAAAACAGAATGGCTTCTCAAGATCAAAGGGGAAGTCCAAAAACATTATGCAGTAGGTTTTCTACAAGTTTCCTGATATTGGGAGTGGGTGGCTAATGTATTTGTCCCCAAAAAGAATGAAAAGGTGTGAATGCTTGTCGATTATTCAGAATTAAATCGAGCGAGCACAAAGGATAACTTTTCTCTCCCCCAAATTGATGTGCTCATCGACAATACGGTGGGGCACCAAATGTTCTCATTCATGGATGGTTTCTCCTACTACAGCCAAAATTAAAATGTGCCCGAGGATAGAGAGAAGACGACATTTACCACACTTTGGGGAAATTTTTATAAATTAGTGATGTCATTCATATTGAAAAGGGTCAAGGAAATGTGGCAAAGGGTTATGGTCACCCTTTTCATGATATGATATATAAGGAGATAGAGGTGTATGTGGACGACATGATTGCCAACTCCAAAAGCCCTTCTGAAATAGTTCAAAATACTAAGGAAATACAAACTCCACCGGAATCTAAAAAAATGCACGTTCGGAGTCATGTAAGGGACACTCCTAGGATTCATAGTTAGTGAGAGAGGGATTGAGGTAGACTGAATAAGGTAAAAGCCACTATGGAGATATTGTCGCCTCAGATGAAAAAGCAAGTATGTGGGTTCTTGAGACAGTTGAATTACATCAGCCGCTTCATATCACACCTAAATCCCATGTGTGAGCTTATATTCAAACTCCTCCAAAAGAACCAACCAGTGGATTGGAATGATGCTGGCGTTTGAAAGGATCATGGAATACCTCCAAAGCCCACCAGTACCGGTGCCTCCTCCACCCAAAACCCCACTACTCTTGTATATGACTGTGCTGGCGAACTAGGTAGGAGTTATGATAGCCTAAAATGACTCGTTAGGGAAGCAGGAACACCCCATTTAATATACTAGCAAAAATTTCACCGACTGCGAATCTTGGTACCCTGACCTCAAAAGGACATGTGGAGTATTGGCATCGACAGCTAAAACAATTAGGCACTACATGTTGCACTACCCCGTGCACTTTGTCTCCAGGGTCGACCCCATAAAGAATATATTTGAGAAACCCTCTCTTACCAGTCGTTTAGCAAGGTGGAAGGTCAAGCTAGCTGAGTATGGCATTTTGTACACAGCCAAGAAAGTAATCAAAGGAAATCTGATTGCATACCACTTACCAGAATATCCTATATCTGACTCGGGCTCGTTAGTGTTGGAATTCCTAGACGAGAGTATTCTGAACGCCAAAGAAGAGGAAGATATTGAGGATGAAGTAAAAACCTGGATTATGAAATTCTATGGGGCATCTAATGACCTCAAATATGGTATAGGCATGGTGTGCATGTCTCCCGATGAAAAAATATACCCCACCACTGCAAAATTGACATTCTACTACACAAATAACATCGTCGAGTACGAGACGTGTTTTGTGGGTATCCGATCAGCCATATAAATGGGGATTTGGAACTAAAAGTCTACGGGGATTCTTAATTTGAAACAAAGAATGAAAAGTTGATCGCCTACCACAAGTACATAGAAGAAATGATGGAAAGCTTCGATACCATCTACTTGGAGCAGATAGCGAGGGTGGATAATCAAATGGTTGATGTTGTAGCTACCCTATCACCGATGTACTCATTGGGAAAACTGGATGCCATTCCGAAATTCATATCCAAACGTAAGAGGAACTATCCCACTAGCCAGTATGGAGGAAGAGTCGGAAGGTAAACCTTGGTAGATGACATAAAACATATATTTAGAGCAAGGAATACCCTCTAGGACCATCAGAAAATGAAAAAAGGATGCTACAGAGATTCGCCTTGGGATTCTACATTGACGGGTCCACCCTCTACAAGACTATAAACGAGACCGAGATCAAACCCTTCTACGGTGTGTGGACGCAAAAGAAGCAGAACACATGCTTGAAGAGATTAACGAGGGTATTTGTGGCACTCACTCTGATGGACATGCCATGGTCCGAAAAGTCTTTAAGGACATGATATTATTGGACTCGCATGGAGTGAGACTATATCGCATATGTGTGAAAATGTCACAAATGCCAAATCTACCCCGGCAAACTGCATGCGCCACCAACTTCCCTAAATGTTATGTTGTCACCCTGGTCGTTTTCCATTTGGGGCATCGATGTGATAGGAATGATTAAACCCAAAGTGTCAAATGACTTTCGCTTCATCTTTGTCGCCATCGATTACTTTACTAAATGGGTAGAATCAACCTCATATGCCATTATAACCACGAATGTGTTGGTCAATTTCATTAAAAAGGATATCATCTGCTGCTACGGGCTTCCCGAGAGGATAATCACAAACAACGCCAACAATCTTAATAATAGGATGGTGAGTGATCTCTGTGAGGAGTTTCGTAACATCCTCATCTTTTATGATTCATTAAATGACCAAAATGCCGGACCAGAAAACTTTAAAATAAAATTAAAGAGAGAAAAAAAATCTTTAAATAAAATAAATAAACTTATTAACCAGCATCATAAATGTGCCTAACATGTTGGCAACAACATTCGAAATCAAGTCTCAATAAATATAAACCTTGAATACTCTTTTCAAATTTCAAGTCTACATTTGCCACATCCCAAATCAGTTACACTCTGCTCATGCAACAACTTTCAAACACTCTAGTTGGTGGTTCGGTGTCAGTCTTTCGTGTTGTAACATTACAAGATAATCTCAATAACATTGAGATCTAATAACATGTTATTAAATATCAATCACATCATAAAAGCATGTTATCACAACTACGACATAAATTTGTCATAGCCAAATGAAACATTAACTACGGTTTCTTGAACTTCTGTGATTACCTCAATCTAACGTATCATCTCTCATATAGGGTATCATCACTATAGGGGCTCTGTAACTCATATAGCTACTCGAACCCATGGTAATAATAACTCGGGAACTCGAACCCATGATAAGTACTAACACTGAGACTCAAACCCGAGATAAATACGATGACTCGAACCATGAAAGACTGTGTAGCACATATCCAACCAGTCATCAAACATAGGGAATCAAACCCTAGAATCTAAGCCGAAAACTAGTCATGGTCGGGACTAGCTAATGAAACAAATGTTATTCATCATCTTATCATTCGTATCCTTAATTATTATTCATATCCCTGGTAGTGCTATTCTAAGAGCACATCACGTTGTAACATAAATGTAACACTACATACCAATTATATAATTCAATTTACAATTAACACATCACATAGAACATGACATGTAACCTAACTACTTCAACATAAAGAATTTATCCCCTTTAAACCAACTCACCTCATTGATGAACCAACATCTCAGAAATGTATCCGAGATGATTCACCTTGTCGCCACAAAACCACAAGTTCTAATAGTATGTCGTTCGAAGCTCAAACAGTTGAGATATGCCTCGTTTACTTAATTGCAACTCGCTGAAACTTCCAGGGGCAGGACTGATATTTTACTGGCCAGATTTGAAAATCTCAGAATCATCCCTCATACTTCAAACTATCGCAGAACAGTCCCCAAATATCAGCCATTTGCATATCAGTCATCTTAACTTTGGGAAAGTACAGTTCAGTCCCCATTCTTATAAAAATCTCAAACCAGTCATTTCTGAAATAGCAAAATGATCACTGGACTTTTAACATTTGCATTCTGACCTATCGTCTTCTCCGGTAACCAACTGGCCGGCGGAGACCCGTGCCCAGATTCTGACGTGTCTCCATGAATCTTGGAAGCCGTCCCTCCTTGCCAGGATCGCTCCGTACGATCGCCCAGGCCATCCCGAACGCCTGTCGCCCCATCCTGGCCAACCGACGCGCCGTCACACTCTTCAACGACTCCGACGAGTCTCTTTTCACCGTCGCTGGGTTGCAACATTCAAGCTGTCAGTTCCGACTCCTCCCTCTCTATGAGTCTCATCCAAGATCCCGTTTCCGCTACCATTCGAGATCGCCAGGAGGGGGGGTAAGCTACCCAACCTCAACGTAATTTGTGTCGCCGTAACTCATTGACAATTGCGTCGCTCTCTGGGAAGAACTCTAGGGAAGTTCTACCTAGGGGAAAGAAATTGATTAGGCTAGTGATAAGTCTTAGAGGATTCCCATGGTTTTGATTCAATTACGGGAAGTAGGATCCTCCTTTGATCGATGGAACTGATTCCGTGATGGCCGAAATAAACAGCCGAAAATGAAACTTTGCGTGAAGGATCTCAGCAAGGAAAGAAGGGAAGACAGGATGACGTCATGACGATGTGACACGTACATCGGCAGGTGGTTAAAACGCTAACGTATGCTTAGCTAAGGAAGCGGATTGGGATTTCGTCAAACTACGTTGTTTTGCTCAAGTTCAGTACTTAAAGAATGGTAAAAAAAATAATCTTGGAGTCAAGGATCGAACATAAAATCTTCGAGACACTAGTGCTGACCCTACCATTTAGATGAAGGCAAATTTGAAAACACTGCCCAAATGGTAGATCTCACTAAATCGGTCATGGGACTAAAAAGTCAAACTAACCTAGTAGTTTCTAGTCAGCTATAATCAGCACTTAAATCAAATGGTAGCGTAAGCATAGAATAATAATAATAATGATGATGATATAACATGGAGTAATTTCTTGTTGGTTTATTTATGAATGAAATTTTATCACTAAATTGGGTATAACAAGTTCAAGTTCAAATACCATAAATTAGTCCCTTATAGATCAAAAAATGAACAGTGAAGTGGAAGCTGCTAATAAAAACATCAAAAAGATAATGTAGAAAATGGTAGTCACATACCAAGATTAGCATGAGATTACCGTTCACACTTCACAATATCATATTTCAGTTAGAACATCTATTGGGCACCATCCTACCAGCTAGTGTGTGAAATGGAAATCATGCTCCCCATATAAGTAGAGATACCATCACTTAGGGTACGAGATACCATCACTTAGGGTACTGATGGAGGGAAAGTTAGACGAAGCCGAATGGGTACAGGTACGGTACGATCAGCTGAACTTAATCGAGAAAAAGAGGTTGGTAGCAGTCTATCACGGTCACCTGTACCAACATGGGTTAATACGAGTAAGGAAGTTCCGGAAATAGTTATTGAGATTTTGCCTCTAAAGCAGGGGGCCTAAAGGAAAACCGGACCCCCAATTACGAAGGACCGTTCGGGGACAAAAGAGCGTTCTCAGGAAGCGCGCTTATACTAGTAAATGCCGACGGGGAAGAGTTGTCAAATCCCGTTAATTCGAATAAAGTGAAGAAGTATTACCCTTAAATAAGTTTCCACGGGTTTCCAAACGGTTATCTAGTTCGTGGTCAAAAGGGCGTTCTCAGGAAGCGCGCTTATACTAGTAAATGCCGACGGGGAAGAGTTGTCAAATCCCGTTAATTCGAATAAAGTGAAGAAGTATTACCCTTAAATAAGTTTCCACGGGTTTCCAAACGGTTATCTAGTTATGCTATGAGGTTAATGAGAAATTTTATTATTCGGTCCCCATGTTTGTGCCTAGTTAAAAGTTCAAAAGTTGGAAGAGAAAATCATTTTGGTTGTTGTTTCCAGGTAGATATATGGTTTCTTTGTTTGAAAAATAACTCGAGAGGTTTTTTTTCAAAATCGAAGGGAAATGTTAATTGAAATACGTACAAAGACTTTTAAAATTTCTCTGAAAAACATTCCACCGCGGACCCAAAATGGAAAGTGGTTCCTCCATGGGCAAATACTCTCAATAAACAGTCAGAACAAAACCTGTCACCAATCAATGTGGCTACAAGGTCCCGCAAGGGCAAGTAGGGAAAGAGCATCAGCTAAGCAAAGGAAATAAACAAAAGATCAAAAGCTCATAAAATAATCGATCCACAAGTTGATGAAAGCAGATGGAAGGGTTTTCGGAGTATCCTCATTTTGTTTGCCAAATTTTAAAACGTGAGCATTTACGTTTAAAATCTTTCTTGCATCAATGCATACCATAAAATTACGTGTGTCGAGGAGGTCTCCGTTTGGGAACGCATTCCACCGGTGCTTGACCATCTTCCGCCGCGGGAAAGGAGGATGATTGGCTCTCGCTGGCTGCGTTTAGTTGATTGAAGTAATGGTGTTGGAGTCGCCATCGATCAGAAGAAATTAGGGGTGGATTGAACACCTTGTTTGTCCGTCTAAGCCGGTGTGGCTCGGGATGGACACATTTGACTCGGTCTAAGAAATTTAGAATCTTGGGTACGAGGGTCGGTTATGTAATGCTAGATGAAAAGTTTCGATGGGTTCAAGGTTACCTCGCATTTTAAAACAATGGATTGAAGATGGTTTTGGATTTTGGGGAGATACTAACTTGGATTAGGTGGTGGACTCGAGTCAAAGTGACTGCCTACATAGTTCGGAATTGATAATTATTTGGTTTTGCAATCCATTTATACTTTGGTGCTCAATTTGATTTTTTTTTAGAAGGAGAATATCGAGTTTGACTTTTGTGGATGATACTTTTCGTATACTTAACGGAAAATATCAAGTTTTATGTGGGTGGATGATACATTTTGTTAACTTAACGGAAATATCAAAATTTATTTAGGTAGACTCGAATCATTTCTAATTGCATACGTACCTAGATCTTGGGATCAAAGTCTGCATAGTTTGAACATAAAATCTTTGACTTTTGGTTTTTCAAGTTTGACCGAATTTCAATGTCTATCAACACGACTAGCGAGGAATTAACACCTAATCATTATTGGATTTTTGGGAGACGGGATAATTTTTCTTAATAAATAATTACGAGGAATTAATTATTAAGAGATAATTAGGTTATCTTTTTTCTTGGACATATTTAGGATTTCCCCGAATCATCTTTCCGCTCGTCAATGCAATTGATTTTGAATCCATGTGCCCCTTTCCTAGATGTTTCTTGTTGTTGGGGTTTTGCTCAGTGTTCCCTAGGAGTTGTCTAATAGGCCTCCGATCGACCTTATGTCCTAAGAATGTGTAAGATGTTTCCATCCTTTGAATCATTGCTTGTTGACCCTACAAAATATTATTTTGTTACCTAATTGCGCCTACATGGTCTTCATCGTCTAGATAATTTCCTCATTGATTCTTCCAATAGGGGTCGAATTATACTACTATGGTGGCTTGATTGGAAATCCCGGTGGTCCTTGGTTAATGTTTATTTGGCCTTGAGTAGTGATGTTGTTGTTGAAATTGTAATCCTCCACTCTAGGCTTGTAGAAATCAGAATGTGGGTATGTAAAGTTGAATTGTCGGCTTCCGACGTTCTTTGCTCTGAACTCTTGATAGCCCCACTAACTGAAAGGATAGCCCCCTCGCTGAAAATGTGAGGAAGTTATCACATTTTTGCTGGCTATCACAAACACCACACCAAGAACAAGTGTAAACAGAAATAGCAGGGGATTATATACTTCAAACTATCAATCCTCTTCTCTAATGCCTTAATATAAGCCCTTAAGGAAATATTATATGCATTCGAAAAGGCAACTACATTTGCTGGCTGAATTGTGTTCCTTGCCCAATTTCTAGACTTTGTTGCACATGTAGCAAAGTGTTACAAAATACCTACAAGGGTGAGAGCAGTGACATCTCCATTTGCTAGTTGATGTATTAACAT
Source organism: Linum usitatissimum (assembly GCA_030674075.2). Lineage (NCBI taxonomy): Eukaryota > Viridiplantae > Streptophyta > Magnoliopsida > Malpighiales > Linaceae > Linum > Linum usitatissimum. Next base: position 663,550 of record JAUJYP020001374.1, read on the forward strand.
TATTGTAGCTCGATCGAAAGATCTGTTGAACATGTCTGCCAGCTGACTATCAATGTAGTCATGGTGCGGGCAATCAGATATCAGCTCTTGAAACTGATTCCATAAGTCGTATAAGCTCTTTTATTCTCTCTGATGAATCTGAGAGATTGATTCTCTAATAGTTGCACTCTTTGCTGATGGATAGTACTCTTCTACAAAAGTTTGAGCTAGAGTATTCCAATCTCTAAATGTGTCACCAGGTTGACTAGTCAACCATAATTTTGTTGCTCCTCTAAGAGACCACTTGAATAGTTTGAGTCTCATTGCTTTGTCAAACAAATCTCGCAATTTGACAATCTCATTGTAAGCATAGAAATCCACTAGATGAGCACATGGATTTTTCATCCATCCTCCCTTCAAATTTCAAGTTCTGTTGAATTAAAAAGATGAAATTCCCCTTGATCTCATATTAATTGGGCTTAACCCTTTAGTTAAACTTAATCTTGACCTTAATCCTTTAAATATTTATTTGATTGCTTGTATGGACCTTTTGTGCTAAGGGACATTAAACGTGGCAAATATGACATGACTAGCTAAGATGACAAAAAATATAATACAAAAGTGGACTTAATGATGATTCAGAGTTAAATAAAGTGAGAAAAATAGAGATTATAACTATTTTTTTAAACTCAAAACATGGACTATGACAAAATCATTCACTAGATTATCTTTTAAATGACCTCTTTTGTGCTGAGATTTCTAGTTATAGCTTAAATGTAGTGTGCAGGGTTGATAATATAAAGCGAACATGTTAAAAGACACCCTTATGTAAAACTTTAGCATCCTTTCAACTCTATACACTTACCAAGGGTTCGACCAAACCAGTTAGACTCCAATCTCAACCACCAACATCGCAAAACCAAGCCACCCCAAGATCACCACAAACTCAGCCTTACTACAACACGAAACCAGCCCATATCGTTAACAAAACTAAGCCAGCGCAATAAGAAAATTAGTTAAACCGCCATAAAATCGACAATCACTGTGCACAAAAATCACATAACTCGGCCATGCCCAATCAAAAAAATGGACCACAAAATTCAGCCCCGTTATTAAACAAAAACAACCATCATTTTCAAGCCAATGATTAAGACAAGCCAATTTTTTTTAGATAACTCCTTTCAGAGACAAGGAGATAGTAGAACAGACAAATATAAATCAATCCAGAGAGTGAGGACTAATAGCAACACTCCTAAGAGATATTTAACACCCTCGTGTGCCACACAATGGGCTGCTATGTTACCTGACCGCCGGACAGTCTGAAGACGAATCCCTGGGAAAGTTGAGAGTAGATGACGAATCTCCCCAACAATGGAGCCCCCAGCCTCTAGTAGGACCTGTCCACCCAGCATCTCTGTCGCCACTCCTTCAACATCTCCTTTAATGTCCACCTGCCGAAACCCATGTCACTTGCACCACAAACAAGCATCACGGACGACCAATAACTCCATGATTGTAGGGTTACAGAGCCCTAGGTACGTCCCAACTGCATGAAGAATGGCTCTAGTCTCGTCCTGGATAACCCAACAGGTTGATCTCCCAGTCCTAGATCACCATCAACATTAATCTTATACCAAGGGGCACCAGATAGCGTATGCAGCTGAAGGCATGGCTCTGGTATCGGAGCCGCCACCGCATCAGGCATCAAGTGAGGCAGCTCGACCACCTATCGACAGAACTGGTGGTGCAACATAGAAGCTATCCATTGAGTCCGGTCAAATACCACCCAGTTGCGGCTCTTCCACTGTCTTCACCATGCATGGATCCATCTAGGGGGCGTGGCACGGCTGATCCTCTAGGATTTGTCGCTAGAAATAGACAAAGTGCGTATCCGACAGGGACGGGGGGTGCGTACCGCAAACTGCGTAAATCCGCATAGCGAAGGGTCAGAAAAATAGAAGGAGTTTAAGGGACTCTAGGGGGGCCTGACAGACCAAACAATATGGGGGTGGAGTCATACCCTTCATACGCAGAGCCGCCATGGTAGGCAAATTCCAATGGAGTAATTTCCATAAAAGAACCGTAGCTTTGTATGAACCTCGACGGACCATTCGGACTTTTGCACCTGTGGACTAACTATCGTAGTTGTCCAAATTTTAAAAGCAAAAGCAGCGGATGCGGCAAGTTCTTATATCGAGGAAGTAAAGTAAGGTTCCAAAGCCGAAAAATGCCAAACCAAGAGGTCCTCAATCGGCGAGTGGGGTAGAGGAATGGAACAAATGAGGTAGATATAAGGATCATCAAACCAAAGGGATAAAATTCGCACATTCTAGGATCCGGCTAAGATGAACACCGGAACCGAGCATGGGCCATTGTAAATCCTAGGTTGCCTAAGCGTAGCAGCCTGTGGATAGACATCCAGAGGCCAAGGGTCACTAATTAGGTCCACAAGGAAGCCATTGCCAATTTTCCACCGCAAACCTCTAAGTAGGAGTGTCCGACCACATACAAGACTTAGCCATCCAAAAGAGGGACGAGAAGTTCTAGGGGCCAAGAGAAAGGAACTGGAGGGGTAATAACGAGCCTTCAGGATACGAGCAACCATCAAATTCTCGTTATTCAACAATTTCCACCCTTGTTTGGGTAGAAGTACCTGATTAAACTAGGTGAAGTTGTGGAAAGCCAAGCCCCTGGACAAGCGTGGCAAGCAGAGACGACACTAGGAAACCCAATGAATCTTTTGCTCTGTACTGACCTGTCCCCACCAAAAACAACTCAAAAGCTTGTTTTACCGTTCACACATTGTATCCGGAAGTAGGTAACAGGACATAATATAAACTAGCAGCCCTGAACATACTGACTTGAGTAAAGCGTGAACCCCTACTGGAGAGAGGCACTGACGCTTCTAACTATGGAGGTGTAGAGCAACGTGCTTGTCAACACATTGAAACATTTCCAAACAAGAGTAGAGAATAATACACGGGAGGCCAAGGTAGCAATCATGACCCTGAAAGGCGACAACCCCTAACCGATCATGTAATGCTGACACACCTGAGCTGGGGTATTATCACTGAACAGAACCGATGACTTCCCAAGATTTACGTGCTTGCCACTCTGCCTGTTATACGTTTGGAAGAGAGAAAGCATGCAAGAGATGCCTGGATCACAGATGCGCAAGAAGAGTATAATATCATTCACAAAGATCAGGTGGGAGACAATGTGGCATCTGGTATTAACACGAAGTCCATGAAAGGAACGAGACATAGTGGCATTGTGGAGAAACCTGGACAGCCCCTCAAAACATAGAGCAAACAGTAGAGGGGAGAGAGAATCCCCCTGTCATAGCCCTCGACGAGGCTGAAAGTAGACGAAAGGCGTTCCATTCATGATGATCGATATGTAGCGGAGCAAAGACACTCCCGGATTAGGGAAACCCAACGAGACCCCCACCCAAGAAGAAGAGGCAAGAGAAAAGACCACTCCACACAATCATACGCCTTTTTCATATCAATCTTTAGGGCCATAAGATGATGCCAACCAGAGTACGTCTTTTGATAATGCACTATCTCATGAGCAATGAGAATTTTATCAAGGATAGAACGGTTGCGGACAAACCCATTTTGAGTTGTGTCTACAATCTTTCGGAGTACCAAACCAAGACGGTAGGGAATAATATTTGAAATGATTTTGTACACTACTATACAGAGTCCTATTGGTCAAACTTGCCTCATTGTTGGTGCACCGGAGGTTTTCAGGATGAGGGTTAGCCAGGCATGATTACGGCAGTAAGCTTCCGTCTCGAGTGAAAAAATCCATCACATCAAGCTCGACATGGGAGCGCACTAGGCTCAAGTAACGCGGGAAGAAAAAGCCAGGTGAACCCACTAGGAGCCTGCATCGGACCAATGGAAAAAATAGCTTTACGGACGTCCTCCACTGTAACTAGAGCAAGCAAAGCAGCATTCATGTCATCGGTCACAAGAGGGAAGCTCAACACTTTCCGAAGTGAACAACTCCAAATAGTAACTATGAGGCGCAATTGCTCAATGAAAGTAAGGAATGCGTCAATGCGAGCAAGATCCGGAATATTTCTACCTCGCTTTTTGTCGGAAGAAGTAATTGTGCTAAAGTCCCCGATAATGACTAGTGGCCCGTCAAGCCCAGAAAGAAGATAATTGATGGTAGTAAATTGAGATTGTTGCAAAGAAGGATAAGAAGATAAATGGACACCAACCAAATAAGTAAAGGAGTCTGGCTCAAACTCCCAACATACACAAATTTCATAATGAAAGGAAAATACCACTACACATGAATAAGAGACGTCCAAAACAAAAGTAATGCCACCACTAGGGTTAGCCCCATCACAATGCTCAAAGGAAGGAAATCAAACACTAGTCATAATAGAACTACATTGAACTGAGTCTAAATGAATTTCTGACAAAAATAAAAACTTAGGCGTATGGAGGCGACTAAGCTCTATAAGGTCTCGAAACGTAGCGGCGCCTCCTAATCCATGAAAATTTCACCTAATTACAGTTATGGCGCCTTGGCAGGTCCATTATGGTCGGCACCGCCATCCACCACCACCATGAGAGATACAAAAGGGGGCTGAGGGCCAACCAGAACTACAAAATCTGCAAACTCCGCAGAATACTTGGGTTGGCTATGGTCTGCTCCCATCAGACTAGGAGTAGGCTGGGCCACATCAGGATGCCCAAAGGGTCGACTGACACCACCAACAGCATCCTTTAAGTCAACGTAACCCGAATCTGAAGCCAGCTCAGGCCCAGTAATAAGGGCTGGTTCTATACAACAACAAAAAATATTAAATCCCAACCAGACCATGAAAATTAGTGGCCAATGGGTCCTAAGGATAACCATACCCATAAAATATAACCCTAGGGTAAATAACAATGTATTGGAGCAGATACGATCAGGAAGCGGAAGCGGTTACCTTGAGCCGTAGGTTTGCGGCGCCGATGAATAACAAACAAAATCCGACATTACCGGCGCCGCCGGCAGTTCCAGCATCAGAACAGGGTGAGAGTCAAACTGATCCACAAACCTAGGGGAGCGTTAGGGTTTACAGCGGTGGGATCCGTCGATGGTAGTAACAACAGGCTGAGGCAAGAGATGGTCGACGATCGGGCATCCGGTTGTAAGGTGAAGGGATTTACCTTCATGTAAGTCCCTGTTGGGATGGTTACCACGGCCCACGGTCATCTGAATTTTGAGGAACAAGACCGTCAGCGTCGCAAGTGTTGAAGTGATGACCGAGACAATTCTCTTGTTATTCGTAAGGGTCAACATCACCCAACTTTTCAAAAGAATTTAACTCGAGCACCAAGATATAAATGGATTGCAAAATAGTCGAAGTTTCCAAATTCGAACTATGCACACTTTTATCTTGGGGCCCTGATACGTAGGCAATTAGAAATGATTCGAGTTCATCAATCCACCAATCCACTAATTATCAGTCCCTCCATCTAATCCAAAACCATTTTAAATTCTAGTTTTTTTAACGCGAGGTCACACAAACCCATGAAAATCTTATCATTTAGCAGTATCGGCCTTGGGTCATGATAAACAAATATATTAAGTTTCTCTCATTACGTAACTGGCACCCGGATCCAAAATTCTCAAGTTTCGCATACTGAATCAATAGTGTTTGTCGCAACCACTTGGACCGGCAGGCAGGGTGTTCGATCCACCCTAAGTCTTTGTTCGATCGATGGCGGAAAGTCAACTATTAGCTATTTTAACAGAGGACACAAATCTGCGGTTAAACTAAATAATGCTAGACAATCTAACATCTTGTTTGTTAGCCGTTGCTATCTTAACCGCAACTTATTTAACGACGCATCTGTCAGCGATCCCGTTTTAACAACGATTATTAATCGCAGCTGGATTTACCGTGGACTTTATCCGCTGTCAAACGGATCAAATCAGTGGTAAAACCTATAGTGGTTTATATCCCCTGTTAAATCGACCAATTTAGAATCACATAAGTTCTATTCTAGTAACCAGTTCCCAGATTCTAGTTTAGCAGCCAATTCATTTCCAGTTTCCATCCATTTCAGGCAATTGATAATAAATGCATACAAATGAACAAACATAATTTTATAATATCCAAAATTTACCGTCACTACATCATTGGAATGGGAAAATACTAATATCATAGCATAAGTTTGTCAATAAATCACAATCTACCAATTATAGTTACTGATCTATCTATCGGGCTACTCGTCTTCATCCTCCATCTCCTCCTTGTCCTCAGCTGCTGGGCTAATATCGGCAAGGCGCTTTCCTCTTGAAGTTGATGATGATCTGAAGAGCGGGGTAAAGATCTAGATGGGTCCGGTACATTTCCAGAAACTTGCAAGCTTCTCAAACTCCGCAAGCATAAGTTTCGAAAACTCTCGCATCGGGTCCTCAGCTTGAATTGTAGAAGGGAAAGAACTTTGTATGTTGCTTGAACTCGAACCAAAAACCTTAAAAATGAAAACTAGATAGTTCATTTTACTGAAAATTGGACATGCATATTCGTATATACTACTAACACCTTTTCTTCCATCTGTAAAATTAGAATACATAAACCATGACAGAATTCACAAACATGCTAACAAATACATTACATTATCACTAACACATCCAACAAGTTGTGGCAAGTTCACTAGACTGCATATTTCTTCTATCTACAAACATAGATGGTTTTAATACACTTACCATTGTAGCTTCATGCCAAATCCCATATGGCGCACTCTTCCTGACTTTTCCTTTCCAACATAGCATCATTCGGGCTAATTTGAGAATTATCATTTGTTGGATCATTGATATTCCTTTCCACTTGGTTCTACATGCATATAAAAATCAACATACAAAGTTAAGAATATACTTCCACCATGCATATATATAGAAAGAACATAAAAAGTTCAGGACTATACTTGATACTTACATACATATCCTCCATCGGAATATTGGGGAACTTCTTCTTCCTACCAACATATGAGTTTCTAGGAAGAGGTCTCCCAGACTAATCAGCCCTTCTTGTTTCTCCTCCTAAGAAACCGTGTACAAATGAAGTTTTGGTTTGAAATTTAGAAAACTAATTAACTTGCAAATCTAATTCATACCTATAGTTGTTTTGTTATGTTGAAAGGCTTCAACCTCATAGTATGAAAGATTAATTGTTTCTTCATGTTGTCCTTGTTAATTCTCGATTTCTTCACTCCTTTCATTCATGTTTTGTACTTCATAAACCTCTCATAAACGAGACTTTTATAATCGAGATTAGACTTTGTTGATACATACTCATCTACCATTTTTTTGGTAAAGCACACTCATCTACACTCTTAGGCTATTTCTGGTAATAGATTTACTTCTAAATCTTTCCTTGATGCTAACTTTTTTTTCTAGATCCTGAAAGATATATTTGTGTATATCTTTATCTTCTGCAGGATTCCGGCAGAACTTAGGCTACAAAGAGATAGAAAATATAGCAAACCATTAATAAGCATAAATAAGAAACTATTCGCCAACTAATTGTCCATATCGCTCACATATTGTGAAAACCCAGCATAGGAGTCCCGGTCGAACCATTGGTTCAACCAAGGAATCCTACTTGGGTTCCAACCTGAACCAACCTCGACTCGAGACGTCTAATAAAAGCATTAGAAAAATTATTAAAAAGCTTTACGTAAATACTTTATTAAACCTTACCGACAAGGATCCCGGATCCCAAATCACAACAAATCAAAAGAGGAGATACAACTTTAGTTCTAAATACATCGAAACATATATTAGTTGATATCAACACTCTAACCAGCTCTCTCCCCACCATCAGCTCTAGTACCTATGACTGAAGTACATAGATACAATAGGGAAAAAAACATATACTGGGGTCAGTGATAAGCACTGAGTCGCTATCTAGACTCACGTAGAGTTTAGACTGAAACTAAGGATAGAACATAGGAGTCATCCTAGTCACTACTCTAGTAATGTGACCTTGTGGTCCTCTAAGTATCTACTTAGCATCAACCACCCCTAGATTTGTGTGGATATCCTCATGGTGGACGGACCATAAGACCACTCTGACCATGTGAGCAGCATATGTAGGCACACTGTACACGTCCCGAATCTCCGTGTGAGTAGCATTTGTAGGCACATTGTACACATCCTGAATCTCCGTGTGAGCAGCATATGTGGGCATATTCAACATGTCTAGCCTGAAACTAAATCACCTAGGAGATTACGCAATCCAGGGGTGGGTGACCGATGTATCATGGTCACAACTAGCCAAGTAGGCCTATTATATACTGTACTCTCAGGAACTGTGGATCATATGACACAGTTCATCTAATAGGAGCTTCTGCTAGAATCATGCTACATAATATCTATAGTAGATCACACGTTATTGTACAGCCGGAGAGCCCTGCTCTATTACACATCACAACATCAATACAGTAGATCTCATGCTATTATACAGTCTAAGATCCCTGCTCTACATCACATCACAATATCTATAGAGTAGATCACACTTTAATATACAGTGTGAGAGCCCAGCTCTATATCACATGAGAAATTCAATCATTGGATTCCCCAACATCCTAGTACAGTTCTGCACATAAGCATAATGTAATCCTAATCCCCCACCTTTTAAGAAGATCTTACACCTCTCATTCTGACTTGACATGATTCCTCTCGCTGCCACAAATTTGTAGCTTTTGACCATACGTTGTGTGGACTCCAAACGATCGAGTAATACTCCATTTACTTCTTTACAACCATATGAAACTTGCAGGGGCAGAATCATCCTTTCACTACCCAGCTTGGAAAATTACTTAATAAGTCCTTGGACATTATACTGATAACAAATTAGTCATCCAATTTCTATAAACTATAATCCAGCTCTTGAACTTTACATAAGCTATAGAAAGGTCACCTATCTTTCTTAGCTTGCATAATCGTCACTGAACTTTCCTAACCTTGCGAAAGGCTATCTTCTCCAATGATCTTCCAAGTTCTTGGAATCTGATTCCATCGATCTCCCTCTATGACGCTCCGTCGATCTTAGTGCCAAGAACGATCACAAAACATGAACACATGAAGAAAATCCCTAAACCTAATTCCAAACCATAAACTCTATAAAGTTTATTTGAAATCCTTATTTACGTTTGATCGATCTAGAGGAACCGATCCCAACATCTTCCTTGTCGACCCTCTGAAATTTTGAGGTAATCGGAGCTTGTTTGCACCTTCAAACTTGGAATTTTCCTTCTTCAACAGCAGAGAAAACTAATTGGAACTTCTAATATTTCTTCCATCTAAAACCCTACCAGTTCTTATATACTGGACCCAAGAAGGCTCGTGGCCACCTTAGCACCACGCACGTGGCCTCCTTACCACCACTCTTGTGGCGAACAAACAACCACGCCCATGGTGACTCCCACCGTGCTCACAGTCAACATTCCGTCATGCCAACAGTCAGCATCCCATTGTGTCCAACATCAACATCTCGCCTTGCTAATGCTCTTCATCCCATTGTGCCCACGGTCAACATTCTCGAATTAATTAGGTTCCAACTCCTGACTTCTACTCAGCAAGTAAAATTTAAATCAAACTGAAACTTAAATCACTGACCAAAATTGGGATGTCAAACATATTGCCAATCCTCTGGCGAAATGGGAAGTGTTCCAGTTGATGATCTTACAAAACAAAAGTAGCGGGTACTGGCCCGCTCATTTGTAAGGCAATCGACCTGCATCCAACTCGATAAAAATTCACCTCCCATCCTGCCCAACTTGCATCCACACTTTAACCACCCATTTTCCTTCAGACGGGTTATCATTTTCATCTACAGATACAGTACATCATTATAAGAACATATACATAATACATTACATTAGATGGAAAAATAATTTTATAGAACAAGATACATAGCGTACATGCAACATACCTACCACTCATATGCCTCCTTCTTTGATGTATGACGCTGATCATCATCATCACCTCTATTCCCTCCAACGCTGCTACCTCCCATAGCTAAATTTCATATAATCTAATCAAATACCTTGTCCCGAATATGAGGATAAAAGTATTTTTCAACATTTCGGCATGACCAGTTCATTTATATTTGTATACTCATACTCTTCAATCTGGAAAATAAGAAACTAATATACACCCTAGCTATATACATACATATGTAATATGGATTCTCATATATTCACTAAACTAGTTTCTAAGAAACCACATTTCTAAACACAACACATTACCACACTTGTAGGCAAACTTATATCTAAACACATTACATTACCAACCTACCAAATTCTAGTTTAGATATCAATTACACATCTATAACGCATAAGTTATTTAGGAAATCACTTTAGTACATTTTAAAGCAAACCTATTTCTAAGCACGCCTCATTACCATATTTCCATACATGGTTTAAGGTATTCGACTACCAACCTTGAAGAGAAGAAATTAAAGATTTATGGATGGACTTTGACGAACTTCCTTTTCAAATCACCTATAACAAAAAAACTCACCGACATATAAACAATTTAGAAAAGAATTCCCAAATTTAAAAATAGAACACAAACCCCCAAATTTCAACATATACCAAACGTGCGTGGTCGATGTATGCTCGATTTCTTTAAAATAACTCATGTGCAATGTATCATTATCACTCATTAGCAAATCTAAGAACCCTAACACTAATAACCCTTAAATTTATAAGAACCCTAATTTGTAACCCTTAAATTTCTAAGAAACCTAAGTAATGGCCCCTATATTCAAACCCTAAATTTCTATTAGAAATCTTAATCAAAATACTAAACACTAAACCCTAAAAGTTGTAGTGCTCATAACATTGAATTATCCCCCCCCCCCCCATCTAACATACATAAAAAATCTCAAATTTCTAACCTAATTTTGACCTAACTTACGTGATTGCGTAGGAAATCTAAGTGTAGGAGTCAATGAAGGAGCATCGAGGACCACCAATCAATGGCCGGCAATGTGGAGGTGATGGATGAAGGAGTGACAAAAGTGGAAGAAGTGAATCGGCAGAGAGAAAGAGGATAAGAGAAAGAGGAAAAGAGAAAAAAGAGGGAATAAGGGTTCTGCCTCTGGTGATATTGCGACAACGTAACAACGGTTGTAAACCGCTATTAAAGAACCCAACAATGAAATATCTAACACCGGATATACTCCATTGTTAGAGCTCTAGTATATGGCGTCATTTTCTCTTAGTGGGACTTGGTGCGCGTTGATGGTGAAGGGAAGTTTTCCGCGGAAACCCAACCATTGATATAATCCGCAACATGTAAAAGGTAACGGACAATATTATCCGCTGTTAATTGCTACTGCTTACAACGGCTTCATATCCACTATAAGGGAAAACCAAATCCACCAGCAATGATTAAGTCTAAGAGCGGTTCCCAAACCACTGTTAAATATTCGATGTTAACAGACTAAAAGTTGTAGTGTCAAGTTACTAAATAGTGTACTGTAAATGACAAATGAATCACAAACTACTACATACCATAACCACTGTCAGGGTTGCTGCCTTCCATGTCATACATATTTGGCCATCCATCATAACCAATGGAAAGAATATTGTCATCCATTGCAGTCAACCTGATGTGCTTGATTATTACCATATTTATCCAGCTTTAAAGAACATTTTTGGATGTTTGGGTGTGTCAGTTTTATCAAATCAAGATGTTATATGCATATTTAATTCTCCCACAGTCCCTTAGGCCATTTTACGTTTTCCCATGTTTTTTTCTGTATTTTAGGTGTCATCCAAAATCCTGGGATGAACCAAAGCATGACGGGAAAGCTGGAACAACTCAGAATGGTCGACTTGGTCGAAAAATATCACAATTTAGTATTTTGGACATAACTCTTTACTCAAGAGTCTCATTGATTCAAGGTAAGAAGCATTGGAAAGCTAGTTCCATTTTCTATAACCTTGATGTTCAGGTAGTAGCCTAAATCTGATTAATTTCCTAACACACGGCGTGTGTTAGCTTCGACTGGTTTTTTGGGCCTTGATCCTTCTTCAAGTCAGAAGACATCCTATATAAACACTTAGAAACCCTTTGGACGAAATACACATTATTCGAGACATATTTTAGAGCTTTTAGAGAGAGAGAGTTCCAAAGATCGATTGAAGCAAGATTTTTTCGATGATTTTAAACGGATCGAAGATCGGTGAAAAGTTGGAGATTCCTGGATGCAATATGTCCTCTTCTTGAGGTTTTTTCCTTTCTTCTCGCTTTCTTGTTTCTGGAACCATGAGTAATTAAACTCTTCGTGTTGTTTAGATTCGATGAAGCTTTAGTCTAGTTTTGCATGAATGATGGATTTTTAACCTTTTGATTATGTTATCAATTGTAAGAAGTTGACTATCTATACACTAGAAAATACAACAAGAGTGATGGGTAGAAGTTACAGAATCAATCAAAGTCGAGGCCTTTGTTGGACACAAGTTCTTTAATATAGATTTGTCCTCTATGGGAAGTGTATATCTCCCAGGATACAACGACGATATCAACTTGTCGTACTGTCAAACTTCAACTCCGTCTGAGCTGGACTTGGATGGGAACAAAAGTATGAACTGAGGGGGAAGTGAGGAGAGTATTTTTGGTGGTTTCATAGGACAATCATCCCTTCTTCTTGCTTGCCCTTCTTATACATAAGGTTTTTTTGCATAGAAAACACATAATTACTTCTTTCACAAACACAAATTTCATGGCCGTTTGAAGAGGTGGTGTCCTCATCATCCTCTCAATCAGTTGAGAGAGAGCCAAGCAAGAGAAGGTAATGTCACCATGCACCTGCATAATATTTAATGGTGTTAAGCATCATTATGTCATAATAAAAGTGGTTCGGTTCAATAATCATATATCCAGCTGGTCGACCATTATCCGGAATCTTGTCCAAATCGAGTTGTGGCATCTCCCACGCATCTGTGGTGGACTATTCTTACTCGATTCGGTTACAATATGTTACACCAATTTTATCAAGGTATATGAGATCCAATTTCTCATTCACCCTCTTACCAATACCACTTTTTCCACTAGTTTTCCAACAATCCCCCATATGAATGGAAATCAGACTCAAGTTACCAAGACCCACTTCTAGCTCAACGGTCGAATCGGCAAGATAGGTAGGTATTACAGTTTGAACCTTCCTTTGTGAAGAACGTCCACTTTTCTGGCCAGATAGTAAACGCGATGCCCTTGAACTATCTTGCCGCTCGTGTAAATGATGACTCATTCCACACACGATTATTTCTAACGTGTTTAGTTTTCCCCGGCATGTCTTGGTTCATCTTTAAACGTCATATGACACCTGAAATGTACCAAAAACATATCAAACACTATAACACGGCCCCGGGGGCCAAGAGAACCAATCATGTACTCAAAAACCTGAATTTGAATACATTTCGACACATATAAATATAGTTTATAAAAAAAAGATTTGTCAAAAATACAGCACATCACTCTTCTTCATCTCCTTCAAACTTTAAATCCCCTCCTTCATCTCCTCCAAATTTGAAAAAGAAATTAAAAAAGAACCAAAGAAGAAAAAAAAGAATCAAAGAAGAAGAATTGAAGAATCAAAAAAGAAAAATTGAAGAATCAAAGAAGAAGAAGAATAAAAAAAAGTAGAAGGAAAACAATCGAAAAAGAATAAAAAAAGCAGAAGAATCAAAAAAAAGAAGGAGAATCAAAAAAGAAAAAGAAGAATCGAAGAAGAAGAAAATGAAGACTCAAAAAAGAAGAAGAAGAATCGAAGAATAAAAATAAAAACCATCGAAGATTAAGAAGATGAATCAAAGAAGAATTGAAGAAGAAGAAAAAAAATGACTGGAAAAAACGAAGAACGATGAAAGATAAACGAAGAACGAGAAACGACGAATGCAGAAACCCATTTTTTATTACTGGACGAAAGGTGTAACAACGGATTTTATCAGCTATTATCTTTAACGGGGGATAGAATCCGTTGTTAGCTTTAACGGGGGATAGAATCCTCTGTTAGCTTTAACATGGATTTTATCCGATGTTAGCTTAACAGCGGATAAATATCCGCCTTTAGTTTATTTACCATTACTTAACCTGACAGAGGATTTCTAAGCCGTTGTTAGGATTTCGAACAACGGACTATCTGTTGTTAAAATATATAAAAAAAACCACCGTCAAACATACAGTTTTTTATACTGGTAAGCTCTCTTTTATACTTGAATTGTATAACAAAAAGTGCTTGCATGGTTGGAGTAATAAATCTCTAGATGACTTGCTCGGCACAAATGTCGGAAGGGGCAAACTATCAAAATCGTCATACGAAGTAAGAAGTCGATTGATGAATTGGGTTTTGGATATGAGAAAATTCATGTTTGTGTCAAAAATTGTATGATGTTTTGGAAAGATAATTAGAATGAAGAACTGTGTCTAAAGTGTGGTAGCTCTAGGTATGAAGACAATGGACCTGTTGATGGAACTACATCAATCAAGAAGAAGAAGAAGAAAGGCCCAAAAAGGTACTTTAGTGGTTTCCTTTAAAATCTAGATTACAAAGATTATTTATGTGTCCAAAGACAGTTAGTTTAATGCGTTGGCACCATAGTGAACGCATTGATGATGGATACTTAAGACATCCAGCAGATGCTTCCGCATGGAAACAGTTTGATCTTTGATATGCTGATTTTGAAAAAAGATCCTCGTAATATTCGACTAGGATTGGCATCAGATGGTTTTAACCCTTTTCAAAGTTTTAGTAGCACTTGGCCTGTGTTGCTGACAATATATAATTGGGCACCTTGGCTATGTATGAAGCAACCGTCAATCATTTTATCCCTACTCATTCTAGGCCCTATATCACCCGGGGCGCCAAATTGATGTGTTCTTAGAACCTCTAATTGATGAATTGTGCAAGCTATGGATTAATGGTGTATAAATATATGATGCTCAAGAGAAACGAAACTTTTAGTTGCATGCAACATTGATGTGGACTATTAATGATTTTTCATCTTAAGGAATGTTGCCAGGATGGAGAACTAAAACTAGGTATGCATGTCCTCTTTGTGGCTTTAATACTTCGTCAAAGTGGCTAACTAAGGGTGGAAAGTTCCGTTATATAGGGCATAGAAGATTCTTGTGTAATATTATCCATTTAGACGTAATAAGAGAAAGTTTGATGGACCGGAAGGACATAGAGAATCGCCTCCCATTGTATATGGAAGTGATATTGTAAGACAACTTAATGGAGAAGTAACAATAGAAGATGCAAATGGTGAAGTTGTTGGCGCAAAAGAAGCATTGAGCAATAAGAGTATATTCTTTAAATTGTCTTATTGCGAGTTTAATCTAGTAAGGTACAATCTTCATGTTATGCACATAAAAGAAAAATGCGTGTGATAACATATTGGGTACATTATTAGATGTTGATGGAAAAAGCAAAGATAACTTGGAGTCTCGCCTTGATCTTCAAGAGATGGGCATAAGGAAAGATCTTCATCCAATTGAGCTTCTCAATGAAAAATGGGATTACCCCCGGCCGCTAGGCAATGTCTCGCATCGAAAAAGAAAGCATGCTCGGCGTATTGAAAACAGTTTAAGTGCTAGATGGTTACTCTTCTATTGTATTAACACACGTTAAGATGAAAGAGCAAAAATTAGTGGGACTGAAGAGCCACGATTGTCATGTATTAATGCAAGATTTGCTTTCCACAGATCTAAGGGGATCTTTACCGGGTAAAGTCATCAAACCCATATTTGATTTATGTACATATTTTAAAGGAGTTTGTTCTAAGGTAATGAAAGTAAGTTATCTTGAAGAACTAGAGACAAGGATTACAGAGACACTTTGACAAGGATTCTCGCCGTCATTTTTTACTATTATGGTGCGTCTAGTCATACATGTTGCGACAGAGGCTAGATTAGCAGGACCTGTACAATATCGCTAGATGAATCCAATTGAGAGGTGATTACATTCGATATGTAAATAAAATTTCATTTTTTTAATGTGTGGCGTTGTTAATCTATTTTGATTTGTGACTATATTTTTCATATACGAAGGTACTTGATGACATTAAAATGTAGTGTTAAAAACAGAGCTCACCCTGAAGGCTCAATCGTGGAGTGGTACATTGCCAAAGAGTGTATTACATTATGTTCAAGATATGTTGAAGGCGTAGAGACAAGATTTAATTGTAAGGAACGATGGTGGTGATACTCAAGATGGAGATTGTGTACCATTACAAGATGCACCTTTTAATATTCTGGCAAGTTGACCAAATGGAGAACTGCAGGATACAATACTTAATGAAAAAACATTAATGAAGCCGTCGATATGTTCTATATCACAATGATATAATAGCCTCATTTTGTAAGTAAGTTGTCTTGCACATTGCTAAAGCTAATTGTCATTGGCAATTTTATTATCTCGTTCCCTTCTGCATTTAGGTAATTTTCATTATAATCTGCTGAGTTGCTCATAGATAGATAATGAAATATTCATCTATGTAATTGCATTTTCAATAGGGAGCATCGTGACGCGATTATAAGGAAATCTCGCAAGAGATATCGTACGCGTGGAAGTCATCAAGTGGATATTGAAAACTTGCATAATATTAATTTTGTTGATTGGTTGAAATCTCATGTAAGTATACCATTACGTTTTTGACTAATTACATCTAATGCATGACTGGTTTACTTTTGATTAATATGATGCATCAAGTATCTCGGTTATCTGACATGAATGATGTAAGAGCTAAAGACACTATAAAGTTATTAGCTCGAGGTCCAAATATAGTTGCTCAAAGGTTTAAAGGCTATATTACGAAAGGCATTAGGTTTCCTACTAAAGATAGGGAAGGAAGGCTCTAGGAAATCACAAAATAGTGGTGTGGTTAACCAGGCCGTTTTGACCAGGCCGCTATTAATTTAACAACAGCTTTAAACTGCGTTACAGATTCAGCAATAGTAAATTTAACGGTGGCCAGTTTTAAACCGATGCCAAATTTAATAGCGGCCAGTTTTACACCACTGTTAAATTTAACAGCGGCCAGTTCCTAATCCGCTGTTAACGAAGTTTGGTTTAAAGGCGGAAGGTTCTTTTCGCTGTTAAATTTTTTAACATTAGTCTATTTAACAGTGGTACCATGACTGCAGTTAAGTTATTTAGCGGCGGCTAAAATCGCCTTTCCACTGTGTTTTAACCGTCGTTAAATAAGCGGATTCTTAGTGGTTGCCATCTCAGAGACATCAGCTTTGCCAGATGACGTTGAGTATTATGGTAGAATAGATCATATCATAGAGTTGAATTATTTTTGACAGATTGAAGGTTGCCATGTTCAAATGTGATTGGGTTGACGTGAAAAGAGGGTGGAAAGAGAGAAAGGGTGAAAGGGAAAATTTTGAATACACACTTGTGAATTTCACTAAATTAATTCATACTAGAGGGAACCTAGTTGACGAACCATTTGTTTTTGCATCACAAGTTTTGAACAAGTCTTTTATATCAAAGATGCAATATAAGTGAACTGGAGTGTTCCTGTCAAAGTCAAACCTCGAGACACGTATGGACTAGGTAATGAGCTCTCCTTGGGTGATAATTTGGAATCTAATCAACAAGAACAGGTAATAAATAAATGAAAGAAGCAGATTGGGTTCGTGATGACATTGAGTGGAGAACTGTTGATGCACCTATAGATTTTACAAATGACGAAAAACTTTAGTTCATGTACTATCCTAATTATTCATATTACTTTAATAAAAATTACATATTGCTTAATTCAGCTAGATGGTAAATGAGTTGTTTTGAAGGAACATTAACCTTTGTAATTTGATCGATATGTATGATATTTTTTATTCTATTTTTATGAGAAGTTTTGTTGCTGGTTTTTCTCATCTTTTTATTTCTTTGATTGCTCCTCAGTTGTTGTTGTGTGTTGTTTTTACAGCATAGCCTGCTGTTTGTTTGTAGAGTTACAACAATCTTATTTTCTTTTGACACCAGATCCACCTGTTTGGATTTTGCTGAGTTCTTTCTAACTCTAGGGTAGTGCTTGCTTTTTGAGTTTTTGTTTGCATTAGGGTTTGCTAGTTCATTCCACTTCCGTTTATGATATGATCATATCCTCATGAAAATGCTATAGGTCCCTCATGGTAGTCTTGGAATGTTATATATTATGTAGCCTTTAACCCGAAAAGTTGAAGCTCTCGAAAATCTCCTCTGTTTTGTTTTGCAGGCTATGGATGTTTTCCTTCTACGGTTGGTTTAAGAAAATTGACGGAGTTGCCACAAGGGGAGAACTCCAATAAGTTGCAGCTCTTGCAGGCAGTGGAGCTCATTTCTATATTTTAAGTCGGCATTGTCCAACTTAAATGGAATCGAGAATCAACAACTCATGCGAGCATGAAACTAGCAAGCCCGAGTAACAGAAAATATGTTGTCAACGAGCAGTTTAGAAGGAAAACCACCAGTTATGTACTGAGGTCATTACTACCAGAGTTAGTAACATTAGGAAGAGAACAAATGGAAGTCACTATTAACATAGAGGCATTTTCCAAAATATATGAATGAATAGAGCAAGAAGTATGTGAACCAATTTACCACTCTACCAGAAGATCCTCATGTCTTTTATTGAGCTCAACTTTTACTTCCTAAGAATCTCATTCCAGGTTATACTCTCTGACAATTTTCTTAAAATTCCAATAAATCTAAACCATTAAATATAAATAATAATTAATTAAATAAATGAATGATTTAGATTAATGTTGTCATTTGACAACAACAACTCATGTTGTCGCAACAGGGTATCCGTCGCTCTTCTTCGTCGAATCGAATATTGAATACCCTCCACATTTTTTGCATTCTCCATATATCAGAAACTCATGTATGTGAGAGGGTGTATTCATGTGTTGAAGTGGGCTACAACACCACTATAGATAGATGTTGAAGTTCATCCTAGCCTTTCATGATATAAGGGGAAAACGCAAAGTCGGGAAACGTACGTTAGTATGTTTTACGTTTTAAGGGTATTTTTGGGTATAATTTGCCAAAATTTGTGCGCGTTTTTTTATGTTGATTTGACTTTTCCTTTCACAATTTTAGAGGAGGAGAGAGACATATTAAATGTTCTAACATAAAAAAGAGGATGTAAGAGGTCTATAAAGCATACATTCGTATTCTTTATGCACACATTCAGGGGTGAGAGAATATTAAATATTAATAATAAATAATATATTCTTTCATTCATATCGAAAAGCATACGAAGTTTATGTTCATTTTCTGCTCTTCAATTTTATTTAATAATAAACAATCTCACACCCCTAATAAATAAATAGTACAAGTACCATGACCCTTCTTATCTTTCTCTTTATAATTCAATTTTTTCGAGATTCAAAGTTACTCTCATCACTCTCTCTAGTTTCTCCTCCTTTCTCTCAAATTTCTCTTTCTAATCCAAAATTTTCAAATTTAAAACTTCTTTCGTCACTCTCTCTAAGTCCCTCCCTTTTCTCTTAATTTTTTTAATGGATGTTAGATATGGGTTTGAATCTTGCTCTTCAAGATAGATCTTCACACTATCAAGATGGATCTTTGCTACAAAAACACTAGGAGAATATAAAAAAACCTCGAAAATGTAGGTTATCTCCATTTTTGCTCTTATTCTTCATGTTCTTTGAGTTCTTGTGGTTTTGCTTGTACTCACTTTTCTCTCTTGATTTCTTTAATTGATGATCGGTTTGGGTTCGTTTTGACGGATGTTTACAATAAGAAATAGTAGAAGAGTGCAAACTTTGAAAAAGTAGTTTAGCTCTCTTTTTAACTTTTATTCTTCGTGTTCTTCGTATTCTTCTGGATTTTTATGTTCTTCTGGATTTTTATGTTCTTCATTATGTTATTATTTATTTTTATGGGTTTCTTGGGTTCACATCCCATGCGGACGAACGCAAGCTGTGTCGGCACGTTTGTATCATTATCCGACACGAACGTTTGTACTACTTGCATGTAAAAACGTTTTGTTCACCACCCGACAGAACGAACGTAGGCCGTTGCAATATGTTTGTTTCATAGGCCTATTTACGTCCCATCGGGATGAACACATGTCATGACAATATGTTTGTACCGATAAAATGTATAATCGTATCGTTTGTATCATTGTCCAACACGAACATTTGTAACACTTGCCGGTACAAATGTTTTGTTCATGTCCCAAGAGAACGAACGTAGGTCGTCGCTATACGTTTGTTTCATAGGCCTATTAATGTCCCGAACAAACAAACATATGTCGTGACAGTACGTCTCGTACAAGCGTATATATTATTCATTTGGACTAATGATTTTATATCTGACAAGTTTTAATACTTTTTCCCTTGTTGTTGGAGCACCTAAAAAAGACGACGTGTTGCATTCAAAAATGTGGATGGTTGTTTTGATGAATGTACATGTTGTAGTATTTTATTTATGGATTTATGACTTTATCAATTAATTTTGATATATGATAGTCATTGTGTCATCTTGTTGTATTCAATATTGATGAAATGTTTAAATTCAATAATTTTATATATTCTTGTATGAATAATCTATACGTTCGTTTGTTTTATCACTACAAAATAAATGAAATAATTGAGTACAAGAAGAGCACAAAAAATATAACACTAATAACATATGGAATCACTCAGAACATGAATAACACGAACTTTTATATGAATAACACAAACTTATATATGAACTCAAATTCATATGTTTGTACATTTCATGGATACTTCATATAGATACCACCACCTTTCTCTATACATTTATATATTTCTTCAATACTTTCATATGAATAATACAAACTTTCATATTATTTACACAAACTTTCCTATATATATGTTCGTACATTTCATCAATACATTAGTATGAATAATACGAACTTTCATATGAGTAACACGAACTTTGCATATATACTATCATACTCTTCATAAATACATTCGTATAGATACATAAACTTTCGTATACATAAATACAAACTTTCGCATGAAGAAGAAGGAAATAATATTAATTTATTGTTTAATTAAAAAATCATCAAGACTGGCCTCGTTGGATTCCTCTTTGAATAACAAAAAATTTAGTGCAAAAATTAATGAAAATAGATTTAAAATAAAGTACTTAAATGAGTTTAATTATTAGATTTAATAAAAATAAGAGAGAAATATTTAAATCATTTAATTAAATCTTACTATATCTACCTCTCTCTTCTTAATATTGTGAAAAGACAAGTCAAGTTGTATACAAATATTTTGCATATGTGACGGTATCTGTACCACCAATCTATTACCTTTTGTCATTTTCCCATCATATATTATAGGATTAATATTTTCACAAAGCCCAACCTATTCGGGTTTTACCGAAAATGGCACAACCTATTGAATATGTATTTTGTGATACAAAATTTAAATTTGACCGTCAATTTAACAGTCCAACTTAACACCACTAACGTCTCTTCCAACTTGTCGTCCACAAACTCTACATCAGATAATAATAATATTTTAATTAACAAAACAATTAATTAATAAAAAAACCGTCCGCCGTAAGAGCAGATCCATTGAACTTGCCGTCACGAACCTCCGCCGCCCAAATCGATCTCCTTCCCCCCTCTACTCCTCCTTCTGGTTCTTCTAAGGTATATTTTGATTTATGGGTTTTTCAAAATTGGTCGATTCTAATTTTCGATTTCTTTCATCTCCTTTTCCTCCTCTCATCTGCTTCTCTTCTAATTTGTTTCAGATTTCGATCGCTCAACAAAATGATTTTGCATATATGATTCCGATTCTCCTAAATCTTGTCTCCATTGGCTGCTTTCATATCTAGAAATTTCGAAGGTTTAGAAATTTAAAAGAAGTAGATGAGTTTTGGTTAAGGATGCTTCTAGGTTTATTGACAAACATTCTTATTATGACTTGTTATCTTTTTTAAAAAACTTTATCACTCTTTTCGAAGTTGGGAGTCTTATAACTTCCTCTTAGCCTCTGTATATTCTTCTCCTTCTTAATATATAATATTTTTTAGCAATTTTATCAAATAAGAAAAGTTCAATTTAATTTGAAAGAGAAGGCGAAGAAGGGAACTTGGTGAGAAGAGGAGACAGAGAGGAAGTGGGTGAGAGAAATAAGTTGACAGCGCGGGCAGCGGAAATGGAATGGAAGGCCGGCGGTGGGGAGGTAGGTGGAAAGAGACGGAGAGGAAAGGTGGATGGGAGAAAATGGTGGGGAGGAGGTGGCGGAGAAGAGGCCGGGAAAATGAACAATATTTTTTTGTTTCATGTCCACATCAACCTTTTTTTATGCCCACATAAGTTTTTTGATGTCTAGATCAATAAACGGAATTTAATAGAGTTAGCATAGATTTCAATTTTGTATCACAAAAAATATTTTTAATAAATTATACTATTTAAATTGGATCTTGTGTGAATATTAATCCTATGTTATATCATTTATTAGAAACCTATTAGGATCCAAACATATACCATCAAACGGTTAAATAAATTAAGAGAAAATGATTTTCTTTTTATCGTTGAAACGGCTACCGTCATCATTCTCCCACTCTTCTACTTCCATAACATTTAATTCATTCTTAGTTAGCCACGTCTGTACAATTTATATATTATGCAACGAACAAGTGACAAAACCGACCACAGGTCTTGTTAATCTTGATTATCTTTTTTCAGAGTGCGATTATCGAGTCAAAGGATTTTCTTTCTCTATATGACAGAGTAATTTAAACTTTTAAATCTCCGTATGATTGAAAAAAATAAATTTATTAGAGGTAATATAATTATGTTATTTTTGTTGAACAAAGCTAAACCATTTTTGTTCATCCAATCACTTGCTACATCTTTTTTATTCTTTCACCCTCATAATTATCGTGTCGTCTTTACATTTTTGAAAAAATTTATATGTTTGAAACTTTTTCAGATGACCGGTTATGTACAACATTATACGGATCCGTACATTAATTTATACATATTTGTATGACTTTATAAAAAGTGTAATACTATATATTATATACTAAATATAGTATTTAGTATACACATTTATACAGTTTTGAAGGCGGCTGTAATTATTATAAATTTGGTGTGAAATATCAATTTTTCCATATCTTCAGCCGTTAGATCTAAAATATAATTTATGAATGGTTAAAATTTTTCTAAGACTATTTCTTCCGCTCTAGATTCGGACTCATTTCGAGTGGGAAAATAGTGGATCAAACCAAGTGGGCGCTCCATATTTTTGACAAAAAAAAAAACCGCCCACTCCATCCACAATCTCGTGATGACAGAGGCGGTCAGATATAAAAAAGAGGAATGAATGGAACGCGCTCTCTCTGGTCTGTTAGGTAGAGAAGAGGAGGAGCGTTAGTTTTCATTATCCTCTGTCACAAATTTCACATTCTCTTCTCCTCATTCAATTCTTTCACTATATAACCAACAAAAATCTACTCCAATTCTCCTCTCTCAGAAGAAGCAAAACGATGCGTTTTAATCAAGCAGCAGCCGCAGTTTGGGATGAGTCAGCCACCGCCGGCAGCCTCACCCCCAAGCTCTCCCTCTTTCTACTCCCGTCCGGTTCCAAGAAGGGCGTTCTCCATCCAGGTCCGTCGTCTACGCCGCCGCTGAAAAGCTTGGACGTCTCCGTTCCTTTCAAGTGGGAGGAGGCTCCCGGTAAGCCCAGACCTCGTCGTCAATTGTTAATTGACTATGAGTTCGTCTCAGATTCAAACGGCGGAGCCACAGAAGAAGCAGATCAGTCGATATCTACTACGATTAGGAAGGCATTGAAGCTTCCTCCAAGGCTGGTGAACAGTAACAACAGACGAGTGTCAAATATTCCATCTCCGACTGACGGTCATAATTACCGGCCGCCTTCGCCGCCGCCTGTGGAACGTCGCTCGTCGTTTACTAACGGAAGCGCGCGTAGAGTCGGGTTTGGGTCGAAGAGGTGGGGGAATTTGATGACACTGGGGAGGGAGGCGAAAGAAGATGATGAGGTTGTTAATTTTGAGAATGGGGTTAGTTCAGTTGAGAGAAGTTACTGTGTGGATGATGATGATGATCAGAAGATCAACGGCGCAAAGATTATACGAATGAGAAGGAGATCAAGGAGTTTGTTCAATCTGTGCGCTCAATCACGTCTGGTCAGTAACTGCCTGCTAATTTAATTTTAAATTATAATAGTTAATTAATACGTCATAAAAAGGACCAATGAGAGAGTAATAGAATAAGTTAAAAAATGAAATATAATAAATTGTAATCTTATTTCCGTTAAATTGGTGTTACAGGCAAATATGTATAGGAGCTTGAAGCAAGTGGTGATTCCTAGTAGAAGAAAGGAGTAACGGCTACGTGATGAGAGTATTAACGGAGTACGTACATACGTACGTAGTTGGTGGTTGGTTGGTGGCTAGCTAGCTAATAATAGACAAAAAAAAGTATGCATTTTGGTACCTAATTAAAACGGCAGGTCGGTCGTATTATAAACATATATAAATGGAATTGTTTAGTAGTGTAGCCGAAGAATATATTGAACATCCGATTAATTAGTTTATGTGTGTAGGTATAAACTATATGAAGCACGTACAATACAAGGTAGGTTTGAATTCATATCTTCGTCGTTTGAATGTATGTTTGCTGTTCATATATTATTATTATTATTATATATATTATTTATGGGTAATATTCTAGTGGAAATATGTGTTGGATACAAACGCGATGTATAAAAAATTAAAATTAAAAGTTATTTAGACTAAAAGAAAATGATAATAAAAATGACGGCTCAGTACATATGTTAATTATACATGATCGCCCATAAAACTGTGTGTATATATGGAACGATCTAAGTGAAGGAATTTGATTGACAAGTTGGCATTGCTGGTGAGAATTGAGAAAGATTTCATTTTTTTTCGAAAGAAGAAAGAGTTTGTTAATTTGAAAGAAACACTTGGTAGAAATGAAATTCCTCTTTCCCTTGTTAATCCTTTCGTTGTCAATGGAATAAATCAAACCGGCCATCCGTCTATAAGTGAAACAATTCCCCTACAAATCATTTTCATATACATAGGAAACCAACCAATATAATTCCCCTGCAGCTAAGGTAGTGAGAAACACCAATTAATAGAGACAGAAGAAAGATATTTAATAAAATCCACATAGCTAGCTAGCTAGGGGTCCAATTGTAAATAAATAAATATAAATATAGTCCTTGCTGAGTAGGGAAAGGATGGAATTCTTTTATTAAACAATTATTATTATTTAGAGAGATGAAAGAGGACCCGCTTCTTGTAATTAGCTTTGAAGCAAGCTTGCCTCAACTTCTTTGTCCTTTCTGTCAGTTCCATGTCAGGCATCTTCTCCAGAAGCTTCCTGTGTTCTTCCAGCAACAATAACTCTTCCTCCATCATCCCCATCTCCTGCATCCATCCAACACATTATATTGATTAATGATGATGATTCAAACGTAAACGTACGTGGTAGTTATAGTAGAAGAAAAATGCACTAGTCCTTCTGCTGGTCACAGGACAGGGTCATTCTGGTTTACAAGAAACGGTCGTTACCATCGTACGTACTCTAACTATATATAACAGTCCCTCCCATGCATCAACACCCTTCTACTGCTCCACCTACCACAAAACTAATCTATACAGGTGGAGCCACGAATTTGGCAAAAGAGATAATTTTCCTTCTATGGACAGAAAAATCAATTATAATACAGACAAAATCAATTTTAAAAGAAAAAAAGTCATCATCACCATAATATTTAAAAAAAATACAATTACAAAACAATAATTAACTACATACCTACAACAAATAAACTGTGACGAGTTAGATATCAAAATCAACTTCATATATCACGAATGAAAGAACAACATACATCTTCATTCAATATCTAAAAACTCGATCAAAATACACTTTCAAGAGCTTCAATCTCCCAAATCAAGAACGTAACTAAGGAGATCAATCACTCGATGGTCAACTTCTGAACATTTACATTAAGCTGAACAAACTATAAGTAGCTAAAATGCCAAGTTCATAGTGACCTTAACCAGCTAGAATCGTTTTAATGGGTGTGAAATCTGAGATTGAAGTATAATAAGTGTATGCAATACACATAAAGAAAGCCGGCTAGTGGAGATTGCAATAATTAGCTGTTGAGTACTGGATGACGATAATAAATAATGCCTATGGTTCGAATCTCTCCAACAGTATAATTTTATAGTGAAATATTTTTGCTGCCAATATAATTGATGTGTCTTTTCATGAAGACACACATACACACACCTCACAGAACCAATATGATCGTCACTAGCTAATAGTCTAATAGTACTGCATGCATTTTCTTTGTACTAATTGAACCAATGATGATGCATATGCATATATATATAAACGTACGTACGTACGTACCTTGACATTAAGGATGAGGGAGTTGAGGCTCTTCATCTTCCTGTGAGGCCATCTCATGATATTCAATTCCCTGCACCTTCTCTTCAGCACAGTCAACCCAACTTTCATTTCCTTGGCAGCTCTAGTAATCGGAACGTGGAAATACTTTTGAATATCTTCCAATTCCAATTGCCGCTCATTATTCTTATGCCCGACCCATCTCTTCCTCCCTCTAGTACTACTGTTATTACTACACACGACCTTACTTCGCTCGTCAACATCATCATTCTTTCCCATCGTAATCATCTTACTAACATCGGTGGTCGTTGGAACGTATGTATAGCTAGGAGGATAAGGAGGAAGAAGATCAGTAGGAGTAACAACTCCACCAGTACTGTTGATCATCATCATCATCATTTGATCATCCCATTCATTTACAGTAGTACCCTCCAAGCCATAGCTGCAACAACTATTGTTTGATGAATAGTACTTAATCACTTCAGGATGATTATTAGGCTCCACTGCAACACAACTACCAATATATATAGTGTATGTTGTTAGTTAATACTAGAAAACCACAACTTCAAAAAGGAATGCTAGGGCTGGTCGAGTTTTTTTTATTATATAATTGAAAATTTTATTGCAAATCAAGGAATAAGAAGTTCCAAAATGGAAGTGGGGCGGTACAAAAGATCCTAATTAATTAAAATCTACACAAACCCAGATCCACATGATTGGAAGAAAAAGGAAACACGTACGGTAAAAGAACAAACTCGAAATGAAAATGACAAATCATTTTGGCCTCAAACAAATTAAAACCACACCATATGATTCAACAGCATCTAATTAACCAGAGGAAAATGGCTCTTACTGGTCGAGTTGAAAGTAGTCCTCCACAAAGGACCAATCCAGATCCAGGGGCTGGTCATAATCCTGCATTACAGCTTGATGCTGATGATTAGTAATCATGTTAGTACCAATATTGTTCATAACTTGTTCTTGCGAGTGAACAATAGATGATGATGATGATGGCATTGATGCAGCCAGCAGTCCACTAGAAGCAATACTACACGACTTCATTGTGCCAAGATTCTTAAAGGAGATCAGAGTAAGTAAAAACAACCCACAAATTAAAGGGGATCCGATTCTTAATTTAAAGGTGTTAACAGTGAAAGAGATGGAGATAGAGAGTAATTATTGAATTTGTGGCTGTTAAATCCAGATTAAGATTACTTCTTTTTTTGTATGCATTTGATCGAGGAGTATTAATTGTTAGAGGAGAGTGGGGGAGTGTTACTTAGTTATGGGGAAATTAAATTTTTGGTGGGATTTTAATTAGGGTTTAGGGGAAATGAACGTACGATTACCAATAATCACTATCATTCATTATATTCCCGCATGGATGGGGCTGCACCATTATTAATTAATGTCCATCTAATTATTTATCTCGTTTTTTTTTAATTCCATTAATTAAGGGAGTTGCTAAACGACGCCCTGTATTTACTGTCCAACGCCCTAATATCGTCGTAATATTTGAGTTCAGTAATGAAATGACGTAATCGCCCCTTAAATACTAAAATGAAATTCTTTATAAGACGCGAAAATTCGAAGAACAGCTATATTTCATTCGAACGAACCTTTAAAAACCTCTCGCAGCTGTCGTAGTCATCGCCGGAGCTCGCCGCCGCCGGACAGCCGCCGCCAAACCGCCGCCCCGCCATCGCATCACCGCTGCCGCCGCCGAGGTAAAAAAAAATTTGGCGTTGACTACCGACGACGTGGGTTGACCGTCGGCGTTGACCGCCGACGACGTAGTCGGCCGGTAGGCACGCAGGCCAAATTTTTTTTTAGACTTGACTCAAAAAATTAAAGTCAACCAAGCATATAAAAGAATCGGCCAGGATTACCGCAGTAAATCTTTCATTTTTGGAATAGTCGTCGTTTCACACAGTTAATATTGACAAAAAATACAACAATTTAAAAATATAACTATCTATCTACCATTTACGAATATAAATCCACTAACTATCTATATATAAAATAAAAAACTATCTACGTATATAAAAAAAAACTATCTACGTACAATGGCGGCATTGGCAGTGGGTCAATGTAGGCCATTGCTCAAAATGCGTCCTGATCCGAAAGTGTAAAATTTTATATAAACCATTCGAAATCGATTTTTTTCAAAATTTTATCTTTGTTAAAACATTTAAATTTGAAATCTCACCCAAAATATAAAAACATCATAATTCCGCTATGGTACATATACCTACAAGTATGATTTCATAAGAAAGAAAAAAGAGAGCCGGAGAATTGCTCTAGTTTATTATCAGAAGAAGGGCAAAGCAATCTTATCTTCTCGTCCCTTTTTTTCAACTCCTGTAAAGAATGGATGGTTCAGAGCTTGGCGTGCGGTTAGCCTTTCCAAAATATCATACTTGGGAGTCATAGTAACTCAATTAACAACTTAATTGTAAGTTAGATATAAATTGAAAAATGTAATTATTAAGAACTTTCCATAGCTATTAGTAACTTAGAAGAACAAACCGTTCATGTTCCTACTATATAAATTTTACATATGACTTGAGACTAGCCCCTCAAATAAAGAGACGATAAACCCCCTTCAAAAACACGAGTGATCCCCTTAAAAAAATATAAGATTTTATAAGTTATTAAACACTTTCAATATTGATATCATTATATTCGTCTTTGAAAAAATCGAACTTGAAATAAAAGAGATATGCTCGAAATAAAGTGAAAATTGTATTTTTAAAAAATCGTACGTAGCTAGGAATTAAATGAATATTAATCTCATCGATTCGTCTTTGAAATACGAATCTTTCTATATAAAAACGTAAACATCGAACTTAAATTGAAAACAAATTATATTAGTTAGTTTAAAAATACAATAGGTAAAAAAACTTTTTAAAATTCTCAAACTGCCCAATTTAATCCGGGTCGTTAGATTAGAAAGAGATAAGAGATGGCATCTCAGACTCAGGGCAATGTATCTGTCCAGCAGCACAGCATCAGGATTCTGCTCAGCGAACCTTAATTAGTTTCTAAGGAAAGCCGAATATACTCTCCAACATACCCTCAACGATAAGCTTGTTGGAATTAAGGAAACAGACGACTAATAATTAATTGTACACGCAGCCGTTTTCTCATCTAGATTATACGTTCATTCTAAGATATAGAAAGCCGCTCTTCAATCTTTGATCCAGTTGTGAACACCTTTAGTTGATATTTCGAATACATCCGGAGGAAATATCTTCAACGGCATACTGGATCATCCGCGATCATGGTCTTCTTCACTTATCAGGTCTCGTTGCTGCATTTATGTGTTTAAGCTTCCTTTATTACTAACAATCTTGACAATATTTCAGCTATGACCTTAAACTCAAAGTTGTATACTGATATGAACAAGACTGAACCTCTCGATGGTACAAACTATAAGATTGGTCTCAAAGAGTGCCGATCTTCCTTGAACAACTGAAGGTTGATTACATGCTCTTTGCTAATCCACTTAAAGCTGCAACCTCAACCCCTGAAGGATCATCAATCTCTCTGGATGATGCAACTGGAGACAAAACTGAGGGAACGCACCTTGGAAGAACCGATATGTCATCTGAAGATAAAATAGGCCAATAGACAGAAGGATAATGGTATCGACCTTGATGCTTATGATCCTTTTACTAAAGCTAATCTGGTTGAATCTTCTGTGAGCATCCATGACAGGTTCAAATCCAATAAGAAGAAGGGATCTCTGTCAACCAAAACTTCTCAACCATTCAACAAAATTTGGAGCTCACTTAAAATATTGGTCACAGAGCTTTCCAATGCTCTCTTCAGAAGCCTTTTTAAGGAGATCGTTCAAAGGAAGGGAAACCACAGGTTCATCTCACTGAGAAAGATGAAAAAGAAGAGATAATAAGTGCAGTCGTCTCAGAAGTCAATCTGATGGAGAACAAGCAAGAATGAATCATTGACTTTGGGACCTCCAAGCATTTTTACTCAAACAAGGAGCTCTTCTCCAGATTTGAAGCAAATGAAGGAGAACAAATCTTCATGAGGAATTCAAGCTCATTTGAAGTGTTTGGTAAAGGAAAAGTGCTCATTAAACTTACTTCTAAAAAAATCATATCTCATAATGATGTTCTCTTTGTACCTTCTCTTAGAAATAACCTAATCTTAGCTAGACTCCTTAATATACCTGGTATGAAATTAGTTATAGAGTCAGACAAACTTGTCATTTCAAAGAATGATATGTTGGTTGGGAAGGGTCACATGACTGATGGACTATTTGTAATTGATTCTGATTCTAGTAGCAATAAAATCGCTCATTTTATTTACTTGTCAGAGTCTATAAATTTTTGGCATTCTAGATTAGGACATGTAAATAAGAGCTCTTTAAAGCTCATGAGGAAAATGAAGTTGCTTCCAATTTGGTAGATGAATCAGAATCAAGCAAATGTCTAGTCTGTCTAGAAACCAAGTTTGTTAAGAAACCTTTCAAACCTGTTACTCACAAACAGTTTGAGCTCCTAGAACTCATCCACTCTAACTTAGCTGATCTTAAGAATTATGAGAGTAGAGGAGGAAGGAGTTTGCTCCCAGTTTCAATCACATCAAAGTATGGGGATGCCATGCTAAGATTATATTTCCCAATTTTAGGAGAGAAATTGTTAGGTTCCAGAATCCTGGATGCAATTTTCATTGATTATGGTTCAAACAGTGCAACTTATAGTTTCATGCTTCTATCAGATAAATTTATTTGTGAATCCCGAGATGCTAATTCTTTGAATCTATTTTTCCAATGCTTGATAAAATTGATAAGTTTAACACTTTTGACAGGCCTGCTGAGAGTTTCAGCACACCTAATGAACCTGAACAGATTGAGCTTAGAAGAAGTAAGAGGCAGAGATATAAATTATTATGGACCTAACTTTATTACTCCATTCTATGTAGAGAACATGGAAGAGAAGTATTTTGAGTCTCTATGGGACCCGTTCCTCTTATAAGGTGAACCAAGCTCATACTGAGAAAGTAATGGGATCACCTGATGTTCAAATATGGAATAGAGCTGTATAGAGTGAAATTGGATCCATCCGATCAAAAAGGCTGTAAGAAGGCAAATGGATTTTTAAAAGGAAACTCAGACTAGATGGATCTATAGAGAGATTGAAACCTAGGTTTGTAATTAAAGGTTATAAACAGAAGTATGGTTTAGACTACTTTAATACTTACTCAGCTGTCACAAAGATTGCAACTATTTATGCTCTCTTTGTTGTGGCATCCATAAATAACATGCAGATTCACCAAATAGATGTGAAGACTGCATTTCTAAATAGAGATCTTGATGAGGAGATCTACATGCAACAACCACCCAGGTGTGTAGAAAAAAAGAATGGAAAGCAAAGTTTACCAACTCAGAAAATCGCTATATGGATTGAAACAACCTCCAAAATAGTGGTTTTGAAAATTTTTATTCTTCTATTATTGAATTTGGTTTTTGCTCAAATTATGTGATTCTTGTGGTTATTCAAACATATTTGGCAAGTCATGTGTAATTCTATTCTTATATGTGGATGACATGCTCAGTCTGAGTTAAGTATAGAAGCTATTGATCAGACCAAATGCTTCTTATCCTCCAAATTTAAAATGAAAGACATGAGAGAGGTAGGGGTAATTTTGAGGGTAAATGTGTCAAAACTGAAGGAAGGATATAGACTGGATCAGTCTCATTATGTAGCAAGCATACTGCAAAAATTTAACAGCTTTGACATCTCACCTGTTAGAATCCCTCATGATCCCAATCATCATCTTAAAAAGAATTTAGGATATGAAGTAAATCAAGAGGAATATGGAAGAATCAGAGGAAGTCTGATGTTCTTAATGAATTACACCAACAGTATCTGGCTTATGTAGTGAATAGACTAAGTAGGTACACTCACAACCCTGGAAAAGATCAGTGGTTTGCTCTGAATAGAGTTCTAATATATTTAAAAAGAACATTGAATCTCAGTTTATATTACTCTAACTTTCTTGCTGTTTGAGAAGGATACTTTGATGCAAATTGGATTACAAGGAATGATGAAATTTGCTCCACCAGTGGATATACCTTCACTCTTGGAGGTGCAGCTATCTCCTGGAAATCTAGCAAACAGAGCTGTATAGCTAGATCAACCATGGAATATGAGTTTGTTGCTCTTGACCTAGCTCGACAAGAAGCAGAATGGCTCAAATCCCTACTTAGTGACTTTCCGTGTTAGGGAGAAATTCACCACCAATTTCATTACATTGTGACTCTCATGCAACAATGTGTATAGTTAGCAACAAAGCCTATAATGGAAAGAAGAGGAACATTCACATAAAGCATAAAAACGTGAGAAGCATGATTGAACAAAGTGTAATCTCACTCGAATTTGTGAGATTTGAGAAGAATTTGGCTGATCCCTTCGCCAAAGGTTTGAACATAAATTTGATTCTAGTAACATCAAAGGTATGGGACTCAGACCAAGTGACTCATTCATTAGTGAGACAGGGGTATAAGACTTGAGCTGGAGAATGCTTAAGTTCTGATAGAATTGAGATTCTATAGTTCTGTTCATAGCCTTTAAGGACGTTCTTATTAGACTTGATGAACAATCCTATTATCATAGCCTTGATAAGGTGGCTTGCTTAAGCTTGATGATAGAATAACAAGTTCCACAGTCCTTTAGAATGATTTGAGGATCAGATGGATACTTGTCACAGGTTGGTTTTGAGACACCAACAAGTAGCTGTAGAATGACAATGTTGACTAACACTGAGAGAATTAAAGCAACTAGTTTTGATTCAAATTGTAAGCCTGCGAAATCTAGGACAATTCTAGCAGTTTGTCGAATTTTGGAATTCTTTATAAAGTTGGTTCTCTTACATTGAAAAACATACTTTCTTGGACGAAATTGAGAGCAATAGTGAGACATTAGAGAGCGACTTAAAGGCAACTTCAAGGAGCTCGGAATCGGCGAAAGAATCAAGACGGCGAATCAAGTTCTACGGGAAGATCGACGAGATTAGGTTTTTCATAATTCTTTGTGCAAAGCTAGAATCAATGTCTTCCTCCTCTGATTTTGATTTGTCCATCGAGAGTATGAGCAGCTAAATTTCTCTTGTTTAGATTAGATGAACCTAGGTTAATTCTTATGAACGAATGATTTGACGATTTTTATCGATGTATGCGAGTTGGATGAATGTCATTATATGTTTTCTTTCCATTTCGATTCGTTCTGGTCAGATAAACTTGAATGAATCTATATTAGATTTTTCTTAGACTCGTGAGAGCTTGCATATCTATAATGCCAAAATCAAATAACTAGGTAAGAAATTAACCTTCATCCGGGCACGAATGAACTAGTTTGTCGTGTGAACAATTCTTATTCGATTAATCGCCTAGCAAACTAGTTGACTGGAATACTAGTTTTAGATCTTTGTCTCGGAAGAGCGGGCTGGAATACTAGATAGGTAGCTAGTTAGCGGTTTCGTAAGGGCGTGATTTGATTAGAGAAGAATTGCGACAGTTTATTGAATTTATCTTGTTCGTTTTAAATTGTGAAATTTGTTTGTCATTTATGAATTTGAATTGCCTATGGGGATTCTAAATCTAAGCAGTTTATCCTTGATTGTCTAAACCATATTCATACAGTCTTGCAAACTTTACTCTCAAAGCAATTTTCATTTTTTATTTTGATTGTTTGATTGGTTCTCGTGACACCTAAACCACACTTCTTGTTACATAGATTGATACGTGTTGTAGTTTTGAGTAAGATACATAAAGAGACCCTATAGAGATTTGACTTTAGTTAATTTATTAACCGGATTAAAGCGTTTATCGTCAGTCTTTCCATCCACAATAGCTCCATATTTGGTTACATCAAATAGAGTGTCCTGAGCATTGGCAACATTTGGCAGAGGTATAAAGAAAAGATTAGTAAACCCACACTTAGTACTGTGACGCCCATCGTCTCATACAATTTCAACAATGTTATAACTTTATATGTATGTCTAATTACTTTGGTTTGCTTGAATGTTACATCAAACACTTGATTCTCTTATGATGTGTGATTTACATGTTTCTCCCCAAAATGAAGAAACTATGTGGCTAATGATTTATTGTTGATACTTTCCCATTAGTTTTTTGTTTATGTTTACCAATTCTTGTTGTTTTTTTCCTTTATTTGATAATTTTTTAAATTGTTATTTGACGTTCTCTCTTTATCTCGAGAAATTATGTAAATGCAATAAGTTTGCAAATAGAATATTATCGTTTTAAAACAAAAAAATCACCTTCATTCGTGTTCTCGTTATCTATTGGCTGAAAGGCCTTTACATTTGTACAATGTGTTTGATCAGAGCTGCATAGGCCGCAGGCCATCCAAAGACAATGTCAATCCTTTCTCTCCAACCTAAATGGGTTAGCAAGAGAAGATAGAAAATAAAACTACCTAAAAAGAAACACTCCAACAAAAATAAATCCAAACAAACCAACTTGTTCTGCAAACTGAAAAGAAATCAAACCTAGCTAACTTGGATGAAGCCATCCTTATTTGAAACTGCTAAGGGAGGCTAGGATCTTAGTAGTGTGATGCAATTCCATATTTTAGTGATAATCACACCCGCCTTACTTTCATTAGCTCAATTCAATTGATTTTCGACTGGTTCTGAGTGATTGGATATCTTAGGAAGTGTTTTTTTGCTTTGTCTCTCAATCGGTCCATTCGGGTCCATTTGACTTGTCTCCATGAGTTCTTTCTAAGGGTTTTACTATTCGTTGGGTAGAGGGTTCAAAAACAAATCAGCAATTCGAGTTTGAGGTCATGAAAGGCCGGACGGGTAAGATATGGGCAAAATACGATTTTGGAACCGATTTGAAAGTTGACCAAATTGGGTTGGATGTTCAAGGTAGCACTATTTAAGCTCATTGAAGGAGAAGGGGTGCAATCCTCATATGAAATATATAAGATCCAAATTCCTCTCTTCTCCTATCCACTCTCATCCTAGATACCTAGAACATAAGTGTGGAACCGACCATCAGAGACTCATGTCGACTACTAGTTCAACCCATGCAACCTACTCAGGTTCCAACTTAGACCAACCGCGACCCAAAACTACTGATAAATGCACATAAACAAGCATTAAACACTGAACTAAAAACTTTATTAAGCCTTTCGAAGTCCAACAAGAGAAGGATTCCAGATCCTTAAATACAAGCTTTAAACATAGCAAGGCGGAGATACAAATCCCGTTCATAAATATATAAAAAAACAAATTATATCAAATGATAACAAAGCCGAACAACTTTCTCCCTACCATCATCTCCAGTACATGTGACTGAAACACATTGATACATACATAAAGACACGTACATGGGGTATGTGCTAATCACTGAGTGCCTAAACATCCAAGGTGAAACTGTGTCTGAAATAAAGAAAGGGAAACATCATGGAAGATAGCACATCAATTCCTCATGTCTAAACTAGTAAAGTGACCATATTGGTCGGTAATCACACTACCTAGCATCAGCCATCCCTAACATCATGCGGATAGCCTCAAAGTGGATCAGACCATGAAACCACCCTAAACATCCATGTAAGTGATATCTGTAGGCATACTCGACACATCATGTGCCTTTTCCTTGAATTCCTAAGGGATTTAACAATCCTGGGGTGGGAGACGGATGCATTCACATCATCATTATGTAATCTATCTATACCTATCTTAGCCTTTTCTGAATAATGAATGACATGCCACTATTCAGTCCTTGGGAGCTTCATGCTCAACAATGTTATACCTTTTTATAGTAGATCACATGTTATTGTACAGCCTCAAGAGCTTCAAGCTCTACATCATCAAATATCTTATGAGGAATCCAATCATAGGATTCCCCAATATATAATCATAATTCTACACTAGACTAAGTAATAAGTAAACATGAACCCCACCTCTAAGATGATTTGAAACCTCTTTTTATGACTTGAGATGACTCCCCTTGCTGCCACAAATCTGTAACTTCTGACTGTGCGTCATTTGAAGCACAAATAGTCAATTTATGCTTAATTTACTTCTTTAATACAATATGAAACTTTCAGGGCAGAATCATCCTTTCACTGCCTAGCTGGATAGATTACAGAACCAGTCCCTGAACATTACCCTAATTGTAGATCAGGTATGTAACTTACCAGAAACTACAATTAAGCCTTTAAACTTTACATAACCTACAAAACGAACACTTGTCTTTCTGCACTTTGCACATTTGTCACAAAACTTTCCTGACCTTGCGAGAAGGCTATCTTCTCCGACGATCTCCAAGCTTCTTGGAATTGATTCCATCGATCTCTCTCTCAACCACGATACGAAAGCTGACATGATCTCCGACTTTTGGGGCTCCATCGATTCTCATTTCCAAGAACCATCACAGAACACCAGCACATAAAGAAAACCCTCAAAACCTAATTCCAAAACTAAATCTTTCTAGAGCTTATCTAAAATCCATATTTACCTCTAATAAATCTAGGGGAAACGATCCCGACAATGTTCTTCTCCATCCTCTAAAATCTTATGGCGGTCAGACATTGTTTCTACCATCAAACATGGATCTCATCTCTCAAAAGTTGCATTCATCGACATAGCAGAAAAAACTAATTTTTGGAGATGTCTAATTCTCTATCGATTGAAAGTCCTAACAATACTCCTCAGAGGCGTAACAAAACGCCTTACTAACACCATACTCGTGGCCAACTTATAACCATGCCTGTTGTGGTAAGGCAACCACGATTGTGACCGTTTCATTTCACAAACTCAAATGCCAATTCTTTAATTAACCCAAACACCAACATAAACCAAAGCTAACACCAGTACTCATCCCTTTAATCAACACCATAATTCCATATGCATGTGATCACCGAATTCCATGAAACTAAGTACTCTTTGCATGAAATCCAAACCAACCACTCAACAAAGTCACCCAACTTCAATACTCGTGCAACGATCAACTCAGATGGTCCGACCAGTTGGAGCTTGAACCACATTAACGAAATTCAAGTTTGAACCAAACTCTAGTTAAATCGGTAACCGAAAATAGGGGTGTCACTGGAAGATTGAAGATCAATTGGAGTCCTTCGAGCTTGGATGGATTGATTGAAGCTTGGAGTAAAGATTAAGAAGCAAGGAAACGTTCATCACCAAGTTCTCTACCTTAGTTCTCTACCTTAGAGCATAAAGTTTTATGAGTTATTAGTAGTGAGTTATGTGTGGCCATTCACATAGACTTCATTGAACAGGAATGCATGGAAGCTTATTTAGGAATGAATCCAATTCGAATCCAATCTTCTTGTCCAAAGGTTTGAGCATCGACTAATCCCGAAGTTTAGCAACTACTTTCTTTCCATAGTCTACTCTTGTTTCTTCTCTCTCCTCGCATGCTTAGTGATAATTTTGTTTGTATGCTTACTAGTTGATAGCACGATTATTCGTTGCCAATTTGACCACATCTTGACTCCTTGTTGACTTCGTTTGACCTTGTTTTGACCCTCCATTGTGATTGGTTGAGAGAAACAAGGTATATAAGTTGGTCCGTTCGACCCGATTTCTCATTGTGCATTTGAGCATGCAGGTATCTGTTGGATAGATTACGACGAGATGATTTTCACAAGACAGATCGGAGCTCAAACAGAGGTCGGACAATGGAGAAAAGTGCGATTAAAGAACGAAGGTCTCGGCTGGAAAAGTGGCCACACGGCGTGGAGGCCGTGTGGACATTGTAGGCAGAGGTATATAACTTGATTTTGGAGAAGAGAGACAACATATTCTTCATAAAAATTGTGCGGACACGAAAATCCTTTCCTCCTCTCTCAACTTCATCTCATCTTGGAGCCCTAAAAGACCAACTTGGTGCCCTAGAAGACCATCTTGGAGCATCTTGGAGAGCTTGGATAGAAAATACTGAAAGTTTAGGAGACCCCGATGTGGTTAACTCTTCAGGGTATTCCCCTCATCTCATCACCAATGAAGGCGTCGGTTGGCTTGTTAGTAGCAATGGTAAGCCCCTTAATCAGTTTATTATTGAAGGCCTGACTATCAAGATTTGTCTCTTGGTGGGGAAGACTAAGTCTGTCCCATAAATCTCTCTATTCAATCGGACGAGGAGGTGGTACACATCTCTATTGAAAGTCCCACATCTAGACATACCGTCAAGCTGCAGCGCCTGTGCAACAATGGAGGGAGAAACCTAAACCCCAGCCTTCATCATTGGTGGTTGGTGAGAGCTCTAAAGTCAATGAAACCAAAACTCCTTTGTGAGTGGAGGAATCACCTTTAACTCCCATCGTCGCACTGGCTGGAGGGGAGATGTGGTTGTCATTGAAAACTCTAAGGAATTGGAGGTGACAGCTATTTCTCAATAAGAGGGTTTTATTGAGGCTTCCAATAAAGTGGAGATTAGCCCCTTGAACCCTAAAAGTGCAGATTGCTATGCAAAACTCACTTCTAATCTTAAGCAACTGGTTGTTGATGAAGTTCTGGATGATGATTCAGAGAGCATTGATGAGGAAATTGAAATGGATGCTCCTCCTTCTCCCCATATCCCTAAGAAGTAACATGAAGATACTACTATGGAACCAGAGGGGGTTTAATTCCCCTTCCAAACATAGTTACTTATAGTCTTATATCAATAAATATAGTATAGATATTTTTGGGATTTTGGAAGCTAGAGTTACTTACAGTAAAGCTCTGCATATTTTGAGCACCACTTTTGGCTCCTGGAATCATTTCACGAATTATGGTGATAGTTGTACAGGTAAAATTTGGTTTCTTTGGAAGCCTTCTATCCATCTCTCCGTTCTCAGCCACTCAGCTAAGCACATCTTGGCTATGGTTGCCTCTCCTTACCCTCATTACTTTTCTGTGGTCTATGGTACGAATAAACCCGTTGAGAGGCAGCAAATGTACACTGCTACTCATAGACTCCTCAAATTTCAGCTTCCTATTTGCGTACTTGGTGATTTCAATTCTGTGCTTCGCCCTCAAGATGCCTTAAATCCGTTTAGTATCTCGCATTCTATGACAGATTTTCATGACTGGGTGGACAGCAATGACTTCTTTGAACATAATTATGCTAGTCCTCAGTTCACTTGGAACAACGGTCAAGTTGATAACCCAATTGCTCGCCGTCTTGATCGCTGTTTCATCAATCTCGATTTGTTCTCTATTTTCCCTATCAGCTGAGTTACTTTGATTGACCCTAGGATGTCAGATCACTGTGGTATCTTTATAACTCCGACTCCCAATCTGATGTCTCTGCCGAATCCTTTTAAACTCTTCAATTTCTGGGCTCAGGAAGATGATTTCGTATACCTGGTTACGGCAGCTTGGGAACCCTCGGTTCATACTCATAAGGCCGGTTTTGAGGGGATCTATGCACGCCTAGAGCGTGTCAAATTGGCTCTTCAAAATCTGAATCAAAGTCGTTTCTCAAATGTATCAAAAAGGGTCACTGATGCTGAGTCTATCATGAAATCCGCCCAGCAACAAGCTCTAAATTCCCCTGATGCTTCTTCCTATCAGCATGTTAAAGAGTACTTATGGTTCCTGGATGGCTTTAAAACACGTTGAGGAGGCTGTCTATCATAAAAAGCTAGGAATTCCTGGCTCAAACTGGGTGATTCCAACACCAATTATTTCGATCGGACGGTCAAGATTCGACAAGCCAAAAATCAGATCCCCCATCTTGAGGCATCGGATGGCCATTTAGTTGACAGCATTGATGGAATGTTTGATCTTATTGTGGACTTTTATTCTTCTCTGTTGGCCTGGGTTAATCCGGATGTGAAACAAGTCCAAATGGCTTATCTTCAAGCCCTTCTTCTGAAGAAGCTTCCTGATAGACAAGTTGAGCTCCTTTCCGCTGATATTTCCTTAGATAAGGTAAAGTCTGTCATGCTCTCCATCCGGATGAGAAAAGCCTCGTGCCTGGACTGTTGTTGGATCCAATCTCTTTGAGGTTGTCATTCACTTCTTTCGCACTAACGATGTCCCGAAAGGTTTGAATTCCACCTTGCTTGTCCTTCTCCCCAAGAAAGCTTGTGCCATAAATCTTAAAGACTTCCGCCCCATTGCTTGTTGCAATGTTCTGTATAAGTGCATCACCAAAATTCTCACTCAAAGATTGGTCGGCTGTCTTCCAAAGGTGATTAGTAGCAGCTGATCAGCTTTTGTCAAAGGGTGCCAAATCAGTGACAATATCCTCCTCGCATACGAGCTTGTTAATGCCTACCACCGTAAGCACACTTCACCTCATTATGCCATGAAAATTGACCTCTGTAAGGCTTTTGACTCCATTGATCTTTCTTTCCTTTTCAATGTGATACAAGCTATGAATTTTCCAGATAGATTTATTTTCTGGGTTGAATGTATCTTGCGTTCTGTACGCTATAGCGTGGGCCTAAATGGAGGCATGGTTGGATTCTTTGAGATCAAGAAGGGACTTAGGAAAGGGGGCCCCTTGTCACCCTCTTTGTTTGTCATGGAAATGGAGATTATTCACCGTCTTCTCTTTCAGAGGATCATGACTAATCTGATTCCTTTTTACCCGAAGTGCAAAAAGCTCTGTATGACCCACTTGTGTTTTGCTGACGATCTCCTTGTTTTTACGAATGGCATGTTGGCTAGGATGATAAATGTTTGTAAAGTGTCGAAGCTATTTTACTCACTCTTGGGTCTCCAATTAAATCTTGAAAAAAATTAAAGTCTTTTACTCTACCACGGTGGAGCAGGCGGTTAGAGATACCATTAATTCTGAGATGGGCTTCATCGAAAGAAAGCTCCTTGTCCATGAATGCATAATTTTAACTGATCGAATTACTACCCGAATTTCTGGTTGGAAGGTGCATACTCTTACTTATGATGGATGACTCCTATTGGTTCGATCGGTCCTTAGCACAATGGAAGAATTTTGGATGTCAGTCTTTTTGCTGCCAAAGTCTGTTATTAAGGCAGTTGGGAAATGCTGCAATGACTTCCTCTGGAAAGTATCTGATGTGCCTGGAAAACCGTTGGTCAACCAAAGCAAGAAGGGGGTTGGGTATTCGGGATCTTGAAACCTGGAATCACGCTTGCATTTTTCGTCATATTTGGCAAATACTTTCTGGATCAGAAATTCTATGGATTTCATGGATTTACACTTATCGATTGAGGGGGAGAGATATCTTGATTGTCCCCTCTACAACCTATCACTCTTCGGTGTGGCCCCGTATTCTCCGAACTCGTGAGCACACTCAGGCTTTCATCTCTCAAGATGATTTCAGATGAGTTCTTTGGCATGGAAAAGCTTTGCCCATGTTTTCTATCTCCACCATCTGGAATTCTATTCGGACTAGTAGTGTTGAAGTTGCTTGGTACAAACTCATGTGTGCTACCCCATATATTCCCAAGCATTGTTTAATCTCTTGGATAGCAATTAATCACCGCTTGACTACAAATTCTATGATGGCCAGCTGGGGACTTTGTATTGATATCTCTTTCTTTCTTTGCTCGTTCACGATTGATGATATTCCCAACATGATGCATCAATGCGAGTTTGGCAGGAGCTTGTGCAGGTATTGTTTTGGAAGTGGCAATCTCCAAAGTACTGATTGGACTGACAACATTGTTGTTAATGCTTTGAAGTGCAGAGGGGATGATGCGAATGCAAAATCAAGACGTCTATTTTGGCGTGCTATTATGAGTTCCATCCGCTATGAGCGTTGCCCCTGGAGAGCGGGTGAACATCGATAGGAGCCAAAGGACATTGCCCAAAATATTTCTAGAGATGTAACTTATGTTTTGAGATAGTAATTTTTCTTTTGTAGTCTGTTATTAGCTTTTTTTCCTTATTTCATGTCTGCTTTGTCCTCTTTAGAACTCTAGTGCTTTCTGGACAGGGGTTGCAATATGAATAACGATAAAATGTTCAAAAAAAAGAAGCTGAAAAGCATAGAAAATTGAAAGGAAGCAAGTTGTATATAATAGTCTATAGAAGTAGATTAGTCAAGAAAGCAATCAACTGAAGAGGGAGGTACTAGCATTACTTGAATGTTTTGATCTATAGAAAAGCACCTCCTCCTTCGGGATGGAAGAGTAATCCCGGCTAGGATGAGCCGTCAGTCTGTTACTTCCTCTTTTAGCTAGGTGGAATAACTGTTAGGGGGTTATAAACACACTCCAACAGTTAGAAACTGAGTCATATCCATCATATGTAGTAGCCCGTCCTCCACTACTCTAGAGAACTCGATACTGTGCTTAATTGTGTGGTTCGGTGTTTGACTAGTACTACAAGGCACCATGGTAAGATGTGAGACCATAGGGTATGCTTTCCGTTCACAATTTTTTGAGTTCTTTGTGAGTGTGCTGATTAGATTTGCTTGAGGACAAGCAATGTTCAAGTGTGGTGGGATTTGATAGCACGATTATTCATTACCAATTTGACCCCATCTTGACTCCTTGTTGACCTTGTTTTGACCCTCTATTGTGATTGATTGGGAGAAACAAGGGTTTCTTGTTGCATTGTCTCGAACGAACTATTTTGGTCCGTTCGACCCACTTTCTCATTGTGCATTTGAGCTTGCAGGTATATATTGGATAGATGACGATGATAGGATTCAAATGAGACCGATCAGAGCTCAAACAGAGGTCGGACAAGGGAGAAAAGTGTGATTGAAGAATGGAGGTCCTGGCTGGAAAAGAGGCACCACGGTGTGTGGAGGCCGTGTGGACCCTGCATGCAGAGGTATATAAGTTGATTTAGAGGATAGAGGCAATATATTCTTCATAACAATTGTGTAGACACGAAACTCCTCTCCTCCTCTCTCAACTTCTTCTCATCTTTGAGCCCTAGATGACCAACTTGGAGCACTAGAAGACCATCTTGGAGCATCTTGGAGAGCTTGGATAGAAGATTGGAGCAAGCATCACCTTATTTCCATCACTTGGAAGATGTTGTTTGTATTCTCTCTTCCTTTAGCTAGCGTAATCATGTTAGTCTAGACTCGTAGTTTTTAGATTAGGATGTTGATATGTGTTAGGATGATCCCCTCATGATGAGGGGTTGGATACATTTTGGATATTGATTATGGTATGAGAATGCTTGGATTATGGTTATTTAAACTTAGATTGTGCCATTGGTTGATCTAGGTTAAATGTGTTCTTTTATTTACTTGATTATGATTCATTGAGAAAGTGTGTAGTCCAAGATTGAAGTAAGGTGAGTGAGGACCAAGCACACACCCCAATTCAATATTTAGTGAGAAATGCCTTAGGGGAATTTCATCGAACACTCGATGGGCGATTCAAAAGTCCCTCAATTGTGTGACACGATTGAAGGATAGAGGATATGGGGTGTAAATAGTGACATAGCACCCCTTTCCAAGTGTTTTTAGTACCTTTTAGGTAATTCGATCGCCTAGGAATTTTGTCGAATACTTAGTTCACTACCAATTGGCTTGATCACTTGCCAATTGGTAGTGGTAGTCCAATTAAAAGACCTTGTTTTGGACTCCTACGAATGTCTAGAGGAGACTCAAACTATAACTAGTGTCCAATATATCCAATCCATCTGGTGGGCCAGATTTGAGTGCAAAACAACACCTGAAGTCTAGCAACCCTCTTCTCCTTGTTGCCCCCCCCCCCCATTTCACTCTCTTGATTGCTTAGTTATCTTGCTTAAATTGATTTGAATTGCATTAGTGAATGTAAAGTGCATTAGTTGATAACCTAGAGAATTATTCTTTTGATCAAATTGGTAGCTTGAACTGTATTCTGGAAGTTGAGTAGAGGTTAGTGAGCGATCCTATGTGGATATGACAGTTGAAAGCCAGGAATCAGGATAAATCAGAGATCACTAGTACTTATTGTGAATCGAGTAGTAAACTTAGAAACCTTTGAAAACCTTACGCTTAAACTATGGACCTAAGTGTTGAGGAGGAGCTACTAATGACCCTTGAGACAAAAAACGACACTTGTTAGTTAGGGATTGGTTAGCAACCTTTCTGTAAGCTCATGAAGTTTTTGGTGTCGTTGCCGGT
This sequence comes from Linum usitatissimum, assembly GCA_030674075.2. NCBI lineage: Eukaryota > Viridiplantae > Streptophyta > Magnoliopsida > Malpighiales > Linaceae > Linum > Linum usitatissimum. The sequence goes on from JAUJYP020001374.1 coordinate 708,059, forward strand.
AAGTTTTTAACGCCTTTGAAAGACCAATTAGGACCGCCGCTTTAGGCATTCACCCGGTTTTACTTTATGCTCCCTTTGTTTTCCTGTTTTATTTTTCGTGTGTGTTATTTTTGTGTGTTTGTCTTTGTTGTGTACGACTCCCCCTTCCACCCTTGTTGTGCCTCAGACGTTCTAAGTGAAATCGACGAGCACCACGGAGATTCATATCGATTCCACCTCGCCCTCCACCAATCGTAGGACCACAAGAGAGTCCACCTCACCCTCCATCACTCGAAGAGTCTTCTACACCTCTGTCTAAAGAAGTTTCGAGTGTTGACTCAAAGTTCCAAAGGAGAACCAAAAGTGTTTGAGAACGTTTTTGCCATGGCTCAACAACCTAGGAATCTTCGAAATTATGTCGAGCCTACAGTTGATGGCACCACTTTGAGTGTTATGCGCCCACCCATCGACAATCAAAACTTCAAGTTGAAGACTCCGTACATCCAAATGGTGCAACAACACGCGTATAGAGGCCTCAACAAGGAATTTTCAAGTCAACATCTCAAGATTTTTGGAAATTGTGGATCTCATGAGGTTTAACATTGTGCGTCAAGAGGCAATCCAACTCCGACTCTTCCCATTCCCACTCCAAGGAAGTGCAAAGGAATGGCTCGACAATCAACCTCAAAACACCTTTGGTACTTGGGATGCTCTAGCAAAGGCGTTCTTGGAAGATTTCTTCCCTCCTTACAAGACGGATGAGATTAGGAGAAGAATCTCTCACTTCCAACAATTCACCGACGAGCCTTTCTATGAAGCTTGGGAGTGGTTTCAAGCTCTTCTATACTCATGCCCTCACCACAACTTAGAGGAGTGGAAACTAGTGGAGACTTTCACAGAAGGCCTCACCTTTGAGGACACAAATATGGTCAACCAAATGGTGGGAGGAGATTTAAGATCACTCCTTCCCGCAAGGTGTCTTCAAATCTTTTGAGAGATGGTTATGAAGACAAAAACTTGGTTAAGGCAACAAGCACTAGGGATTCTCGTGCGGTGAGTAAGGATCCTTATGCCTCCACCAACACTCATGATCCTAAAACTCTCAAGGAGATGTACGGACCTCGTGAGAAGGATGAAGAGAAACTAAGTCACTTGATCCTCTCAAGGATGGAGGTTATGGATACTCAAATCAAGGCTCTCACCTTAGCTCAACCGGTTGTCAAACCTCTAATATCGCAAGCACAACCTCCTGTTAAGCCAAGAATCAAGCCTCATGTTGCGCAAAACTTTGTGTGAAAAATTAAGGAATCGAGGGCCATGATGTCTGACTTGTCAAGCTATTACACCGTCTTATGCACCCAAAGAGATAGACTTAGTGAAAAGTAGTTATTAAGGTAAGAATCAAGGTGGAAATCAAAATAACTAGCCTTGGAACAACAACCAAGGAGTTAATCAAGGTGGAAATCAAATGAGTAATCAAGGTGGATACCGAGACTCCCACCAAGGGAAAGGTTCTAATCAATGCGGATAATGCAACTATAACCAAGGCCAAGCTCCAAATCAAGGGCTAGGTTATAGAAACCATAATCAAAGCCAAGGAAATCAAGGTTATAATCAAGGACAAAGTAACCAAGGAGGAAATCAAGGCCAAGGTTACAACCAAGGAAATTATTCACGACCTAACAACTCCAATCAAGATCAAGGATACAACCAACGTAACTACCAAAGTTCCAACAACTACAACCAAGGGCAAAACTACAATCAAGGGGGAATCAAGGTAACTACCACCTCAACCCTCAAGGTTACGCTCCCGATTATAACCAAGGCTTCAATCAAAATTGGGGTAACCAACTGAATCAAGGAGATCTTATGAGCGGGTTGTCACTCCACCACCAAATATCCACTAGATTGCACTAATGGAATCGTATTTCCCTAGAGTCTTTCTAATACAATTACTCAACTTAAATATGCTAACTAAACCAAGTAAAGTTGAGGTTTGGTTGTTTGAACGTTGTAGCATCATTTTGAGTTTCAATGCAAGAAATCGAGTTTCAAATATGGGATGGAAGGTTGTTCAAGCGTAAATCCACAATAGCTAGCAATGTATGAATGAATGATATGAAATTTCAGTTAGACAGGTAATAATGGCTTGAAAATTTCCTGAGATAACCTTAGACTGCTTCCACAAATCTAAACATTTATTCTGCTTGACCTAAGACTCATCTTTCGAGCTAATCCTAACCCAAGCAGATCGCACTACATGTGTTCGATGAAATGCCACGATGAAATGATGTAAAAAGTCTAGACGAACCGCTCCTCTCTCGAGCTAACAGAGACTCTAGAGTTCTTCCTAAGTGTCATGTTGCTCTACGTTCCAAAGGGGGTCTCAAGAGTTCATATAGGATGTCTTCCAACTTAAAGAAGGATTTCGGCCCAAAATCTCGATATAATTTAACACACGGTCGTATGTTGATAACTCACGTTGTGTGTTATAAATACACAAATTTTGGACTCGACGTCAACATCAAAGTTGTAGAAAATCAAACTAGCTTTCCAACACCATTGACCTTGTATCAATAGGACTTCTAAGCAAGATTTATGACCAAAGTACTAAACTATGATGTTTTCTTCCTAAATCAAACGTACTAAGTTGTTCCGGCCTCCCACCATGACTTGGTTGATCCCGGGACATCATATGACACCTAAAATGTACCAAAAACATGCAAAGTAATATAAAACGGCCTAAGGGGCCTAGGAGGAACTAAATATGCACATAACATCACTAACTCAGTCAAATTGAGACACTCAAACATCCAAAAATATTATTTAAAGCAGGAACAAATGTGCCAATAATTGAGCACATCAAATGGTTCTCCTCCCGGATTCTCAAATCCGCCTAATCAAACTCAAGGTGATATATCTTTGTGTGACAACTCAATGCTTGCTCACATGATGGAGTTTCTCCAAGGAAAAAAACAAGGTGTTTCAAGGGTAAAGAGCATATCAAGACACCCTCAATGCCATTACTCAAGCTCAAATGGCATATTTGAGGAATGAAGTTTGATACCTTACTCAAGCTCTTTCATTTTGGCAACCAGGTCCTATACCTGGAAACACCCAAATCAATTTAAGGAACAATGGGACTTGTGGAGCTATCATCACTAGAAGCATGAGACACTTTATGGGCACAACTTCCAAGGTAATCGATCCTCCAATCGCTATACCTCCTAAGGTAGTGATGAAGTGATGAAGTGATGAAGTGATAGTTGAAGATGTTAATGAGGATGAGGAAGATAGTGATCAAAAGGATGAAAATCTTAACTCCATCGCAAACTCAAAGATCTAGGTAGTCTCTTTCTCCCTTATATGATTGGTCAAGTTGAGATTAAAAGAGGTTTAGCGGATATAGGTGCAAGTATCAATTTTATGCCATACTCATTGTATAAGATTCTAGACCTCAAAGAACTTAGCCTGACTAAATTTTGCATCCAAGTAGCTGGCAAATCTACCTAGTTGCCTTATGGTGTAGTTGAAGATGTTATTGTGCGTGTTGACAACTTTATGTTTTCAATTGATTTTATTATGATTGACACCGGAGACACTGACGTATCTTTGATCTTGGGACGAAAATTCCTTAACACTTCTAACGCGATCATAGACATGTTTGAGGGTAAGCTTACTTTGCGAGTATCGGAAAATAAAGCTACTTTTGACTTGACTTGTGGCATGAAACACTCAGTCGCCTAAGATGATGATGAATTTGATGATTCTAATGAGATGGCTCCAACTTTTTCTATCTTTGATTTTCTTCATCAAGATGCCTTGAATTCATTCTTGAGCAATTTTATGAAACAAGATAGTGAGAAAACCAAAGCTCTTTCGATCGAGAGAGTGCATGTTATCAATCTAGTCCCATCTAGTGATTCTAAGGTGAAGAGTACGCATGAACCATCGGTCCTCGAGCTCAAAGACTCTCCTTTTTCTTGAGCATTACTGTGTTGGTGATACCATTGGTTTCATCGATGATGTCTTACAATGCCTATCATAGCTTAGGAGTACGAATAAAGGAATAAAATTTACATGTTTGTTGTGTTTATGTGTTTGTCATTTTGTGTGTTTTATATCATTTTGTTTCATCTTTTTATTGGTCGGGTCAAGAGAGAGAGAGAGAGATTTATAAGGGTCGCATGCTTTACCAATGATTGAGAATACATGATAGGAAGTCTCGGCTCAAATTGGGGTCTGATCGGTGTCCGGTCGAAGGTTAAATGATGCTTGCATTGTTTGATTTTTGCTGAAAAAATTGGGTTGCTAGAGCAGTTACACATTGTGCGTTGTAGGCACGTCGTGGGCTTCAGATTGATATCATGACGTGTGTCTTTGCACGGCATGTGTTGTTTCCTTAAGTTGCTCTTGACGAAAAATTGAGTTAAGGGCGTCTGATCCCACATGCCATGTCACCAATTTTATACAAATCGAACCGACCAAAGACCATTAACTTTGATTGTTAACCGTTTGTTGACCGTTAGTGGCCGTCAGTAGACCGCTCACGAACCAATGACCCAACAGGTTCGAACCATAAAGAACTGGACTGATTTTCAAGTTGATTTCTACCGAACCAAACTGAGTCTGACTAGACTCGTTGACCCTGCATTGACTCGGTTAATTGGGCGTTGACCATCGTTGATCGGTCGCCTTATGTAAAGAAAAAAATTTGCCACAGTTCGTTATTTTGGGCAAAACTTCTTGCTCGAGTGTGCAATTCACACAAGGTTAGCGGTGTTGGAAACGTTGTTCAATTTCTTACAACTTTGATGTTCATAATGTGGCTAAATCCATGTGTTTTAGGCTTGTTTTATTCTCGGTTTGGTTTGATAGATTTTGGGACAGTTTGAATTGTGGTTTTGTTTTGATAAGATGTTTGTTTCTAGGTTTTGTGTCAATTTGGGATCTTTTTTGGTAATGAGTGTTTCAATGATGCAAGATGTGATGATTTTGTGGACTTTTGGCAATTGGCTTATTTTTGCTTAATTGGTCTTGTCTTTGATTTTTGTTTGTGGATGCCTCATGAATGATTGTCTTAAGGTATTAATGTGAATTAAGTTTGTTGCTCCATAGCCTCTTTCCTACTTTGTTGATGCTCAATTGTTATTCATAACATACTTTTATTTAGGGTTGCTTCTTAGTCTTTATCATGCATAAATAATTATTCTTTTCATTTGGTTTGCTCATTTTATGCATCTTGCCTCTTCCATATCTACTTATGTATATTCTTGCCTACTTTTGCCTAGTAGATCAGATGCTTGTTGACATGGTTCCTCGGTGGTCTTAGGATTTCTTCTTTTCACTTGACTCAACCATTTGTTGTTTCCTTTTCTCTTTTTGGTCCACCATGTGATGTTGCCAGGTCTCTTTTCCCGGTCCTTCATCTCTCCATCCCGACTCCATTCTTCACACCAATCAGTATACAATGTGATGTTCAAGTGTAAGGTGGGGTATTACTTGTCAGGGGTTCTTTGCTTCTCTTTCTTTTGAGTTTCAATGTGCATATCTTGTAGCTTGTTCCTTGCTTTCATAACTCTCACATGAACTTGAAACTATGGATGTTGTTGGATATATGTTCCATAGGGCTTGATGGTGAATAGGGTGTTTAGTTAACCATTTGTGGACTACCTCACGTTTTCCTGAAACTAGTTTGCTTCGAACTTGCGCATATGGTCCTTATGGGTTGACACTTCTACATGTTTGATCTGTATGATTGATTCTCCTTTTCAAAATTTTCTATGGTACTATATATGAAGTCAAAATGGATGGGATGGATCCGAATAAGGTTCTAAAAGAGGCCAATCCCAAAAATGATCATGGGGAAGGTTGTATTCAAATACGCGAGGCAGATTTTGATCCGCCTCCCGTTTGCTCGCCACATGATGTCTGGTATTAACTGGATCCGAGCCTGATCAGAATCACAACTAACCCATTTGAAAAAAGTAGCCATGCGAAAAAAAAGAAAAAAAAAGAAGAATAGCAAGATGAAAACCAAGTACAATAGACAAGCAAGCAGAATAAAAGAAGAGAGGGAGGCTAGTATGCTTGTAGGTTTTATGTTTGATATGGAGAGCATCTCCTCCCTTAGGACGGAAAAAATACCGAGTTACGATCGTTCGTCTATCCATTTCTTCCGTTAGTACCAGAAGACACAAGTGCATTGGAGAAACCTGTATACATTCACTTGTTTAGGTGTCTAGCCATGAACTCTATATGCTTGAGTTTGGTGTGTATTTTTCTAAGGGATTCAGTGTCTTGTACATAATTGCATGGATTGGTGGATGACTAATAACTTCAGCACCATTAAGTACACTTGAGAGCTAGGCATGTTGTTTCAATCACCATGTTTCAGTTCCCTCTTTGTTTGAGCTATAGATTTGCTTGAGGATAAGCAATGTTCAAGTGTGAGGTGGTTTGATGACACTCCATATTATAGTGATAGTCGCACCCGCTTTGACTTCCGTTATCTCGATTCGATTGATTTCTGACTGGTTATGAATGATTGGATATGCTTAGGATGGGTTTTTGTGCTTTGTCTCTTAATCGGGCAATTCGGGTCCATTTTACTTGTCTCCTTGAGTTCTCTATAATGTATCAGATATTCATCAAGTAGAGGGTTCAAAGACAAAGCCAATGGTTCGAGTGGATGGTCGAACAGGTAAGATATAGCAAAATATGATTTTAGGACCAGTTTGGAAGTTGACCAAGTCGAGTTGGATCCTCAAGGTGGCACTCTTTAAGCCCATTTTGGAGGAGAGAGGGGGTATAATCCTGATAACAATACATTAGATCTAAATTCCTCTCTTCTCCTCTTTCCTCTCATCGTATAACCCTAAAAGAAAAGATTGAAGATCAATTGGCGTCCTTGGAGCTTGGATGGATTGATTGAGGAGCAAAGAAGCATTCATCACCAAGTTCTCTACCTTAGATCTCAAGGATGGTGATTGTAACTCCTTTATCTTCACTTAGTTTCATCATGATAGGCTAGAACCTCTTGCTGTTAGATTAGGGATGATGTTGGTGCAAGGATCATCCCCTCGTGATGAGGGGTTGGACAAGATTAGATGATTTTTGGTATTTGAATTGTTATTTGATATGTGCTTGAGTCCACTTGTTGGTTATGGCTTTCATTTGGATAAAGTTAGGGAGATTGATGCATGTCCATGCTTGATTGACCTAGGGAAATATCATTGCATGAGAAATTGGTAGTATAGGAGGACTTTTCATACCCAATGCATCCATCTTTAGTGGAGTTTGCAATGAGGCATTTCATCTAACACTTGGCATGCATTTCATATTCTTGCTTAGTGGACCAAACTAGGTTGACATAGAGTAGTTGAGTGTTTATGTGACCGCATTAGCATCCTTCTTAGGTGTTCGATGTGTCTCATTGTCTTCTCTAATATTTGTATCATTTCGATTGGGCTTCATTGAATGCGCTTTTATTGTGACTGCATCAAGTTGTATGAGCTATTGGTAGTGAGTTATGTGTGACCATGCACGTAGACTTAGTTGAATAGGAATGCATATGGAAGCTTATTTACCAAATGAATCAAATTCGAATCCAATCTTTCTTTTCCAAGGGTTTGAGCATCGACTAATCCCAAAGTCTAGCAACTCCTTTCTCTCCGTAGTCTACTCTTATTTCTTCTCTCTTGCCTAATGATACTTTTGTTTGCATGCTTACTAGTACTTGTAGTGAATCGAGTAATGCCTTAAACGGTGGACCTAAGTGTTGAGTAGGAGCTATTGAATGACCCTCGAGAAAACAATGACACTTGTTAGTTAGGGATTGGTTAGCAACCTTTATTTTAGCTCATCACGATGTCAGCTCCCAAGCTCATGGAGTCAGACCGATCGCTCCTGGATGACCGGCTCGTGAGCCAGGAAAGATTTCCTGGTCGTGCTTCTTGGGTGATTTGTCAGGCTCGTGCGGTTTCTTGATTAGTTCAAAAAAGGAGAGCGCTTCCTCCATCAGATCAGTGAACTTCTCAAAAAGAAACTTGTTGTTTGATGGGAGTCATGGTCGCCATTGCAGTTCTGTGGTGCTTGGTGTGGCCGTAGGGACAGAAAGGTGAGAACAAGAAGAAGAGGAACTCCTCCTTCACCGGGTTGAAAATTGCCAAACCAGCAACCTATTTCTCCGTGGTGGTCGCGGCCAACATTACAATCATGGTCGCCATTGCAGTTCGGTTGTGCTTGGTGCGACCGTAGCGAAAAAAAAGTAATAGGAAGCAGAGGAAATCCTCCTTCGGGGGTAGGAAAGCGCCAAAACAACTACCTGTTTCGTTATGATGGTCGCAATCATCATTGTAATAAGACAAACGAGGTGCGGCAGTGGTGCAAGACAGAAAGAGAAAAAAACTAGATGAAACTCTCCAAATGAGAGGAAACCTCTAGATCTTCAACTGAGAGGAAATCTTTAATTCAAACACCAAATTAATTTTTTTTGTCAAACTACGTCGGGACTCTCGATCAATACAAGATAGGAGACATAAAATTAACACAACAAGGTGTCCATTTTGTGAGGTATACTGGATTCGAACCCGAAACCTCCGGATCATCAGACGCACGCTCTACCACTGGAGCAACTCTACTTGAAAAAAAAATTAATTGAAAATAAAATTTTGTAAATAGGAGACTATTCTTTATCCATCACTTAATTTTTTTTCTCTTGTTTCAATTTAAATGGATTATAAGTCATCAATTATTATTTTTTATGAATTAGTCATCAATTATTTTTTTATGAATTAGCCATCAATTATTTTTAATAATAACTATTGAGTAACTTTTGTATATGATAGTAATTGTATAAGAGATAATTAAATATTCCGTTTTATAAATTTGAAACAACTAATTCGATACCTCTTGCATGTTTTGGGATCTCTCCCTCTCTAAAAATCTCATTAGGTTTAAGGCTTCTCTCCCACATTTTGGGACCTCCTCTGTCGCCATGAGCACTTAAGCACAAAACGTAGCCATCGCCTCCTATAAACCAAACTTCCATCTCCCCTACAAAGCCTCTCTGACGCAAAACTTGCATCCACCCAATCATCAACCCGAACCACACAAACCTCTCGGAATCATGGCATCTCGAAGTGAAACCACCCTAATCGAAGCTCCCCTAGACGATGCCGCAAAACATCCAACCACCATGAAGCTAGCAGTTCTTTCCGTCCAGGATCTCACTCTGGCGAACAATGACGACAAAAAGATGCCTTTGAAGGAGATCGTCGCAGTGTCGCTGCCACCATAAAAGTTTCGTGGGGGTTGTGAAGCCCCGACCAGCTCCAACAACATATCGTTCCCTGTTACTAGGTCACCAGGCTTGTTACGACCTTTTCAGTTTGCAATTCTCCTTTTTTTAGTACTTTCTAGTCTTTTCATTTAGTATGTTAGAGTCTTTATCTTGGTCTCTATTTATCTTTTTAGATTCGAGTCCTTAGTCTATCAGCTGAGTCTTGTCATTTGAGTTTTTGATGTTTGTCACGGTATTAATTAGTGTTAGGCTACAAAGATAATTAACTTTCGAGTTGATTCTTCTCATGTTGTAATCCACTTGGAGATTGCACCGCCCTATTTATCACCATGCGATGTATAAATTCTCCCCTATTATGAAGTAATAAAAGTACATATGCTGTCTTTGAAAAGAAAAACCTCTAATCTATAGTAGTCTAAATTCTCGCTCATATTTCTAGTTAGTCTAAAAAGTGCCAAGGGTTTCAAAATTAAAGATACTCACAAAATATAGCTTATGTAACCATATCCATATATATATATCAGCTATGATCAACCCACTCCATTGTACAACTACTGTACGTTTTCCTATCAACCACATGAATTTCACCTAGTTGATGGAATCAAATACACAATATCAACACTTCAGAAACTTTTTACATATTGTGCTCCAATTCAGTGACGACTGGCACCAAATGGTTAAAGCATTACTCGGCCCGAATGGCCAAAGCATTCCAATGAACAATCATCCGCGATTGCATAGTCGAGGAGGCTTTTTGTCGGTGCTTGTACGGCCGAGAATGTTAATGTACCGTAGCCCATTGGGCTACCGTGTTTGTATAGCTCGGTTAAGGGGTTGTGGCTAAACTATATTTTAGAACCTCTAGGCAAAACTAGAAGTTGTAGTATAAATTGTATAATAGATTAAGCGTCTTATTTCCCTCATCATAATAAAATCCAACTCTCTTTCTCTCGTAAACAAGTTGATTATTCTGATTAAAAATCACGTCTTTTTTTGTCAATCATACTCGATCTCAATATCTATTAAAGAAGGTTGTTGAAAGTGGAAGATGTTCGTTGATGTGGATTTTATAGTGGGGATAAGGCGATGATCGGTGGCCGATATTTCTAGCTTCGTATGCCTTATATTCCGTGCTGGAAAACTTTACGACGACAAAAAAAACATGGTATGTGTGAATGTCATCTTGATTCCATAGTCTTTGGTTTAGTTTATAGCACCAGTCCACCTCCAATATTTGGGTTAGCTCCCAGCATGTCCTAATCATCAATGTTGTTATTCTCAGCACTTTATACAACTCTACGTTGATCGGATTAAGGAGGTTCTTATACCATAATGTCGATTTGGTTCAATCTATAGTTAAGTTGATATATTTTTGCCAAACCTTTGAGAAAAACCTTGTCACTTTAGTAAAGGCCAAATGGTTAACTTAGGTGAATGCTCTTTGTGTGGGAAAATTTGGTGAAAGATTTTGAGTGATTTGAACTTTAAATCTCTACCATAGAGAATTGGTTTTAAATAAAATATTTGGAAATGCATCGTTTTGGTAAGTGATTTAAAATAGAAGAGATTTAAAATAGCTAAAGATTTGAAATATAAGAAATTTAAATAAAACTTGCTATTTTCAAAACAGAACGTTTGGATTGGTGATTTGTAGGTAATTTTGAATGCAATTATTATAGAGAGAGAAAAATAAAACAAGAATAAAAAATAAAAATACGAAAATACCTCGAGTTTATTTATAGCCATATCAATTACAAAAAAAAAAAAGAGAGAATGTTGGTTAAATTTCCATCTCTTTTCTCCTCCGAGATCTCTACCTCTTTTAGGTGATTTGAAATCACCCACAAAATTCTCTCCGGGGTCAGAAGGTGATTTCAAATCCCTCCAAATCTCTTCTCTATTTGGTGTCCCAAACGAACGATTTGAGACGAAATCTCTTCAGAATGCCAAATCACCCCAAATTACTCGTCAAAATCACCTATTCAAACGACGCATAACAAATTTTGAAGGAATTGAAATCTCTCACGGTGGGGCCGAAGTGATTGAAAACCAAAATGAATTCTCTTTCAACTATAAGAAATTTTGAATAATTTGATTTTCATTTATCTTCAATATTTATTTCATTTCATATTTTAATAATTTAGTTTAATTATTTTTTGTTTTAATCGCCTAAATTAAAATTTTTTTAAACTAATCATTTAAACATTCTATTTTTCAAAATAGAATATCTTTAAATTCTCTTCTTATAGATTCATCCGATACAAACGACCGCTTAGTTTTAGATCTGTATATTAATTTGAGTGTCTTTCAAAACAAATGGAGCGGTTGAAGTTCAGCTAATGTTTGTACATCCCCGTAATCAAAGCTGAAAAGGTAATCAAAAAGTGCGTTTGGGATTGAGGGTCTTGGTTTCCATATCTCAAGGTTTTAAAAAAATGAGATTAACGTAAGTGGTTTAGGGCCCACGTGGAAAACTTGTTGATCGGAGAAACTACTCAGCAATTTGCTGCCAATATTAGAACAAGTCATTAAATTTTCATTTTCATTTTGTTAGCCCACGAGTTTCAATTCTTCCCTATACAACACAAAATCTGCGGTGTTATGGTTTCAATCTTGAAATGCTAAAATATGATGTTATTTTGATTTTTATGCATTGCTATCATTTAACATACATACATACAAGAGTTAATTTCCAAAGAAACGAATTACTCATCCAATTATTTTAGGATGGAATTTTGACATTATTGACATCAAAACATGATTTTAATTAGTTAAATCAAATTCTAAAAACTCAACAAGACCTAATTTGAAGAACTCAGTATGCATTGCACCCCATCCACAAATGAGATTGTGAGCTTATTTATTTAACAAATTAGATAAATTGTAGCCAGTTGGAAGAACTAAGTAGGAATTTGGTGGGTGCAAATATTTTTGTAATTAGTAAACACATATTTTTAATCTTGATTTAGGACTACAATATGTTTCTATGTTTCAAAATGATAGGCCTGATAGATTAAGTGATTATTTTACTATTTAAGCAAAGAAAAGTGACCATTACGGTTATTATCTCTCTGAAACCAACGTTGAATACTTCTCCCAACTCTTTTACTCCTCAAGTTCTCAAAGCTTAATCACCTCCAACTACTCTCTTCCTTTCCTCCTTCAATCACTGAGTCTCTCGCACGATTTCCTCTCCTCTTCTTCTTCTTTTTCTTCTTCTTCTCTCCCCTTGCTTTTATATGCGGCATGCTTCTTATTCCCATTTGGACGTTGAACCTTTTTCCTCTTTTGCGCTTTAACAACATCAATCATAATCATCGTCTTCACTTTTCTAGCACAGAGAGTCTGGCTTCTCCTGCAGCTCTGTACTCTGTAGCAGTAGTTCAGCCTTTCTGCCTCTTCTGACTCCTTTTCGCTTCTTCCGAGCAGACGATTTCTCACTGGGAGAGAATCAGGTCAGTCTCTTGTTGATTTTCCGTTCCTGTGCTTTCTGTTTGATCGATTCGGTACTTTTAGGTAGGGTTTAAGATAAAGAAGTTGTACAGTCAAGTCTCAATTTACTGCTCTAGTGTACGCTTCATTAACGGGTTTCTGTTCATGTTTGTAGTTCATATTATGTTTGAATAACCAAACACAAATGGAATGATTTTTAAATTTTATATTGAAGAATTGTGGCGTCGACTGTTTTTCTTTTATTGCTTTGTTAGTGATTATTTAATTGATCGATGGGGGAAGTATCGTTGAGGAATTATGGAATGATTAGGTCCCCTTGCGAGCCAGATGCAATTTGTTAAGAGTGTTTGCTCGCTGTGGTTCTCTCTCTCTCCCAATCTCTTTTATATATCTTTTGCTCTCTGACCAGTTTCAGAAGCCTGTCAAATGGATAAAAATAGAAATGAATTTAGAATTGCAGAATCTTGTCCTCGCCATTGTTTCTTTTGTCTCTTTTCTCTCTTACCTTGGTTGTTTCTGTCTCCTGGCATTTGATTCCTTAATGCTTTTCAGATTTTGAACATCTGCAGTATATAGATAACTGGAATCTGCTAACTATTAGATTGCTGTTCAGTCAGGTCCATGCGTTCTTATCCATTTGTGAACACCATTTTTTGCAGTATCTATGGCTTTCTGAGTTCAATGCTGAAGTTTCATTCACATCTGATTGAGCAAGTACAGTTGCTGGTTCTCACTTCATGTTTGCTTCTTGATCCTGTTTGTGCAGTTGTGGTGTTTCTAGCTGTTTCTATCCGATAAAGAGCTAGTTCGCCGGAAATCTTTTTCTATCCTGTGGTTAACATGATAGCATCTTCCATTTCTAGAGAAGCATCAAACTATGATGAGATTTCCATGCAACAGAGTTTGCTCTTCTCAGATAGTCTCAAGGTAACTTCTATTTTTATTTTAGCATTCACAGTTACATATTTTCTGATGTGTGAGAGAATATGTCGAACTCCTAAATTACGGATGTTTAGAATTATGTCTGAGATCAAATTTACATGATGTTACATTTGACTGATGGGCGAACTGTGTCCATTTCTCAAAGGATGTCCACCTCATTGTAGTTTTCACTTGCTCTAGCTCAACCCGCGATGCTTATGTCACCCTTTAATTTTCAGTCGACAATCTGTCTCAGTACGGCGCTCCTTCATTTGGGATCTATGACTAGTTCTCTTTGGAATATTATAGGAATGTTGGTGCTTTTTTCTGAGTCAGGGTAGATTAGAGCTTACTGATGCCATCGTTATGCTGTCTCTGAACCAAGGATTTGAAGAACTTGCGAACACAACTGTATACAGCTGCTGAGTACTTTGAGCTGTCCTACACGAATGATGACCAGAAGCAACTGTAAGCTAATGGCTGTTTGCTGGTGCTTATTTGTATGTGCTTCTTCTTTCATTAACAAGTTAGAGATCTCCATTTGCAGAGTGGTGGAAACGTTAAAGGATTATGCAATCAAAGCTCTTGTGAATACAGTGGACCATTTGGGTTCTGTAACATATAAAGTTAATGATATCTTGGATGAGAAAGTAGATGAAGTTACTGGAACCGAGTTTCGGGTGTCTTGTCTTGAACAGGTATATGTCTTTCGGGATCTAGTTCCCTTTTTTGCGTTATTGTTTTCGGTGAAGATCAGGTATTATAGGGAAAACTCTGCATACCTCTGAAATTATGAAGGCAGCGGCCACTGATTTGGTTTCTTTAGTTTGGAAATCTTGATTAAGCTTGAAATCAAGTGACAGTATTTGCGAATGCCATAAGTTTGTCTATGCCGCTGACAAAAGTATAGCTTGTGGGGGAAGAGTCTGTATTTTGAGGATGAAAGAAAATGCTAAAAGACATATGTCGGTGACGTTGTGAAATGACTCACATTGTAAAATTTCTTAGTTGCTGGACTGTTACCTTGTAATCTTGTGAACCATTCTGTTAATACCTGTGTTGTCTCCTTAGTGAATTGGATCATAAAAGCTTGCAGGGTTTTTTACTCGAACAATCTTGCATTCACTTGATAGGATTAGGGGTGTACTTTTTATTTGGTTGGATAATACTTTTTATTTGGTTGGATAACCAATGGTTGAACATATGGTTTTAATGTGGCTTATTCTCACTTATCAAATTTCAGTCTTAGATCAATCTACTCTATAAAGACGAATTGTGATGGGAACATGTGCATGGGTAGGACTCGTAGGAGTTAAGATGTTGATGTATATATCTAAATCTGATAGTTGATTTGCTTGAATTAGGCATGCTTCCCATTTACTAATCCTTGCTTGAAACCATTCATATCCTGTTAAGCTATTTCTGGCGATTGTTGATGACTTGGGCATTGACATTAGTTTGCTCCTTTTGGTGTGGTGGATTAGAGATTAAGGACTTGCCAAGAGTATATTGATCACGAAGGCCTCTCTCAACAGTCACTGGTGATAAATACACCGAAGTACCACAAGCGGTACATTCTGCCAGGCAATGATGCTAATTTATTTCTTATCCTGCACGATGCTCTTTCATTATCAAGTCGAGCATTCATATGTATGGACTCTCTTACTTCTTAACTTATTTTCAGATGGGGAGACAATGCAAGGTTCCATCCGCCCTAAATCAAAATACCTAGGATGCAGCTTCGATGATGAAGACGATTGGCGTCAGTTTAGCAATTGTATGAGTACTTTCTTCTCCTTTTTATTGTTTTGGGCCTTTAGCAACACTATTGATGTCTAATTGTTTCACTTCTCTCCTGCTGCAAAAGCTGTTAGAGCAACCATTAGCAAAACACCACCGGCTTCGGTTAGCAAAACACCACCAGCTTCAGTTAGCAAAACACCACCAGCTTCAGTAAGGTACAAGATAATTTTTAGCTGTTGGAAATCTGAAAAGAGTAATACTTGCTAAGCTAAGGATGTGAATATGATGATGATACAAACATGATGCAGCAAAGGGGTTTCACCAACACCTTCTCCGCGAATTCCTCAACGATCTTCAACATTTTCGTTTACCAGCACAATGAAAGAACTAGGTTAGAGTCCAACTTTTCTTCCTTTGTGGTCAGTATCATAGCTTAACAACTTTCTTATACTGTTCACTAAACTGATAACGTCTAATGCAGTTGAACCAGATAAACGAACTGTTTCACCACACCGGTTTCCTCTTCTACATTCTGGCTCCGTATCGAGACCAACAACCCCCGCAGGAAGAAAACGGGTAAGCAATAATCTGCTTTTATAGATCAAAATATTAGTGGCAGTTAACTGTAACCAGCATTCATCGCTGGAAGCAAACTCTGAATCACTGTTCCATTCCTATTTTGGTCTGCTGGCAGTACCCATCAGAGCCACGGAAATCAATGTCAATGCGTATCCCTGCAGAGAAGAACTCCAAAGACATTGAGCATCACCCAAGCAAAAGCAAACGGATTCTCAAGGCCTTGCTTAGTCATCGCAAATCGAAGAAGGATGAGATGCTTTATACTTATTTGGACGAGTATTGATGAAAGGGAAGGAAGATGAACTGAAGGGATACGCATTTGTTTATCAGAGCTTCAGTTTTCATGTTTTGTGGTGTCGACAATGCCGATCTTGTAGCTCTTCACTAGTTTGTGATGAGGGTGCAGTATTGTGTTTCCATGCATCACGATTTTATCTGTTTCTGTGGTAAAAAAATGCCATAGTTACAAACAAATATTCAACTGCTGCAGCTCAGCTCTCTCATTTGGAGATGTTACTTGTAAAAGTTGATCTTTTCATATTTGTAAAAGATGATGATCTCGCAGGGTAGCTGGATAATTGAATATAATGTTTCTTGATGTGGCATGAAAGTCTTTCACAGCATCCGGCACTGTTTCTTTCCGTCATGACACCATTAAGTTTTCTGTTAAGTCTAACAGTCAGCGTTGATGTTTACCAACTTCCGTGACGAAAATTTAAAATTCGTTCCAAAGAAAGCATTTCTAATAAGTGGTCTGTTTGTTATTTCTTGCAAAAACATAGTTAGTTGGGCTTTTCAGTTAATTATTTAATCCTTTTGTTGGTATATTGGAAAAGTGAAGGGAAAGAAAAGGGAAATATTGCAGAAGGAATAAACGGAAGGAATATTACCCAACAAGATTCCTCTGCTCCCTTCAATAAGATAATAATATATAAATACACATCTCTGTTTCAGTGTTCTTATCTGATAATACTGCTCGTTGCTGGTGCTCTCCAAATCCAGAAACCTAGAGAGACACCATGGAAGTTGGAGAAGCTTATAACGGCCAAGCACGGTGGCCAGCATCTCTGTCTCACCTGCTCCAATGAATGAATGGTTATGGTATGTATGACTCCTTCCCTCAATTTTGAATTAGAAACAAACCAGAATGAATGAATAAATTCTTCATACTTTGGTTTGACGAATAGCGATGGCTTTGTTTTAGCTACTAATTGATACTGTAAGCGGAGCATATATTTGATCAGATCAATTATTGCAACAAAGCTATACAAACTTCAATTTCTCAATCTCTCTCTGTTTCCCTTTGCTGTGCAAGTGTCTCTTATCATAAAGTAGACTTCTCTCGGTTAACGGTGTGTGGACGGTCTATGTACCAAGCGGAGGGACTGGTCGGATTCAGGCTCTGATCATCACTCTCTACCGATGATTCCTTCCAGACGGCTGTGTAAATAAATAAACGCTCCGAGTTTAACCCTCCTGCATGAATCAATGTACTACATTATTCGCATTCAGATTATACTGCCTTTTTTCAAAGAGTTTGAGCCAGCTAGGCGTTTGGTCACCTTACCATGGGAGGAGTGGTTCTCTTTAGCTTTGTGCTAAAGCCTTTTACGTGAGGGAAGGTCCAACCTTGGCTGGTCTTATCCTTCTATGAGCTTTGCTCATGAATTCAAATGCCAACACAAACAGACTCAGTAAATATACAAAGCATGGATATAGTCTCGTAAACACTCCAGATGAAGACCCGGGATCAACGCAACCTTCTTTACTTTTGCCCTCAGTTGATGTTATCCTCCCCAGCAACCAACCGGAGGAGGAACTCTCCTGGACTATGTTTGTCCAATCATGTGGACTGGTTCCCGCGTCTGAAGCCTTTATCAAGTCTTTAAGAGCTTGATTCACCTGCCAAAAAAAGGCAAAATAACCAATTAAGGATTGGATTTTCATGAGTTTTGTGTATTTTACTGTTTGCTACAGAGTTCAATTTTCATCCATATGCATGCCATTCCAACGCAGTATTCTCTAGCAGCACCAGCTTCTAGTTAGGATAGAAGTTGAAAAATTATGATTGTGGTTAGTTATGGCACAAAAGCTATGCCTTTATCATATGTTAATAACGTATCTTTTGCTTTGCAGACAAATCGACTCTAATTGGAGTGCCAGGCTTTACCTCTGCAGTCCTCTCGTGACTCACTAGATGGCCACCATGGAGATCTACCATTCTAGAGGCAGGCTGCAGCTTCTCAGCTAATCTCCTTGCGTAATATATTTGTGCAATGATGTCATACCTGGATCATCATTCAGAGCTTCCCAAATTAAACTAACAAACAGGTACAGGTTGGCACAGTAGATGAATTTTTACTCACTGGTAAACAGTTATGTAATGCTTGACACAAACACACACGAAAACCAACAGTAAGAGCTATACACTGAACCAATATAAAATGCAGGACCCGTAATTCATGTACAAAATGGAACTGGTTTTTGGTTCACTGCATGAAAGGTTTTCACATATCACATTCTAAATGGTCATAGAAACTCATTGAAACTTTGTCTGGTTGTTTGAAAGCTTAACTGCACAACCTAAAATGTGTCGATCCTGCAGTGTCCATAATCAAAATGAAACCAATGCTAGTCAAACGTATAACTAGTTCTAGGCTTGTTTCTTGCATATGCTATTTTTCATGTCTGTCTTTGTTAAGATTTGGTTGATACGATCAGTAAAAAAGCTACAGCTGCACTGCCCCAATTCAAGAAACGATGATTAAACCCTGATCAACTTAATGATCAGTAGAAACACGGCATGCAACAATTAGGAATATGCACAAAGAACCCAGAAAACGTAACTGCTATAGACTGGTTTAGGGAGAACCAGTTTACCTGCCATGAATGACCGATACAAGAAAAGCTCCACTGCGGATTGATTCGATGTCGGATCTCGTCACCTTATGCGTCCAACATGCATTAATTTGACCGTCAAACCCATATTTGCACTGCATCCCGGTGGATGATATGCCTTTTACATAATCCTGTGAGAAACAGCATCCCATTAGGAAACAGTTCGTTGTCTGGTTATGAAAGAACTAATCATTCACATTTTTAGGTCAACCACACAAATCGAGACCACTTATCTATTTATTTGATTGAATGGATGTCTAAATGTTGTATAATTTTCTTTAAACGTGCTTTTACATAATCAGGTAGAACCCAGGTGAGGAAGTGAAGAAATGAGGAACAAAGACAAGAGCCAAGACAATTGCCAAGGATATGCTGATGGTCTTACTTGATACAAAATCTGCCGCCTAGTACTAGAGCCAACAAGTTCGTCCAGATATTCCTGCAAACACACAAATTCGCTTTCAGTTTCGCGTCAAAACGATTTTATCCTCATTGCAGAGAAACAGAGAACGCAAGTGTAAGTTGCCAGTGAACAGTTTTTTAGCGGCAATTTTGTATTGTGCTTATACCTTAGTGTAATGGGTGTCAAGATCGACAGCAGCTCTTTGCTCGGGCGTCTTTGCCTTCATGAACCGGAGAGCAACTGACATTGTTCGACGGTCAAGCTACATAAAAAATGAAGAGAAAGTCAGCATCTTGATATCAATCCTTAAATGAAATTTCAACGATATACAGTGTTTCAGGCCCTCATAATAATTCTCTTCTAGAATGTGTATGTCAGGTGTATTTAAAAACTACATGATTCAGTATAATCGTATGTTAATTATTTGCACTGCTTATGTACTTGGTACTAAATGTACTCTTGACGTAAAAACAACATACTACTGATTAATGAACATATAGTGTGATTCATACTCTGTACTTGAAAAATTTGACTACTATTGTATAGATAAGAGAGGTTGGATCATTCTTCAGAATCGTTAGCAACTTTCATCTCTCAACAGTTGGAGCCGGCCAATTTTTTTTGTCGGAGGCAACACGAGCAAAATATGGAAATTGAAGATAGAAGAAGGAAAACGTAGGCGAAAGAAAGCAACCACAGCCATACACGTTCTTAATGTTAATGAAAGAATTGTTGGTTTTAGTTTCTGGCCCACCACCACCCGTCCCCATCAACACCTCCCTCCTAACCAAATCTGTTCCCTCAAATTTTCATCCTTTTCCTAGAAGGATTCACGCTTCATGACCTACACGCAAATTTTGACTTTGACCTTTTCAAACTCTGGTGACATGAGTCGGACTGGGCAGCTTGGCTACAATAAGCCATCAAACTTTGACTTCAAGATATTCTCTGATTACAAAATCTGGCGTAGCAGTTTGGTTAGCTTAGGTTCATTAATGTGTTTCCTTTCCTCTTCTTACATGCCCAAATTTCTAAACAGCAACTTTATGCTGATTAAAGTTCTCTCTTTTGTTATTTTAAGATGCCGCGAAGAAAAAAAGGCAAAGACTGTTTTAAGATGCCGCGAAGAAAAAAAGGCAAAGACTGTTTTAAGATGCCGCGAACTAAACCCTTCATATCAGCAGAAAAGTTGTATTAAAGAATTCAAGCATGAGATTTCTGACTTCAACTTGTAACTATTACTGTTTTAAAATGGTATGTGAATGTTCAAACAAGTATTCCAGGGATTCAAAGAGAGCAATGGATACTGCTTTTGCCTTCAAACATGGAACAAAGACCAACTAAGTGTGTGTTATCGACAATGTAAAGTACAGCTGAAATGATGGTATAATACCTTTGGGAAGCATTCGAATCCCCCACCGGTTACATTGAGCAAAGCCAATGACAAGACTCGATCCGGAACCATTGCTGCTAACTTGCAAGATATCATAGCCCCTGATGCAAATAGTTAAAAGGTTTAGTTTTTATGTTAGCATTAGTGAGATACAGGGCCAAGCCTCACAATGTAAGAAGATAGCAGCACCAAAACTTGGCAGCAATCAATATGCTGTTTAAAGCATCAATTGGAAGATACTAAAAATGAGAATGACAGAGAACCAAAATCTCACCCATCGAGTGCCCAAAGACGTGAGCTTTTTTCCAGCCTAAATGATCCATTAACGCAATTGCATCCTTGGCCATTATTGCCGTTCTGGGAAGGAGAAACAAAAAAAGCAATCAGACAAGCGTCTTAGTCGAAGGAATCATTAACCGGCCGATTAATAGAAAACATAGCTATGGACGTCTAGAACACGCTTTTAAATCCTTCAACTTTACACGAATATAATAAGTCTGAATTAATACAATAATGGTTCTTTCATCGCTTTCATACAACCTCCTAAGCAACAGGATTTAGGTCCAAATGTCCAAAATTCATGTTTCAGCCAACCCACCACTCTTAATTTCTAAATTATAAACTCGGGAAATCAAACATATGGCAAAACTGGGATCAGGAGGAATGGAAGGATTTCGTGTTCGTGTCGGACATGGAAACGGCATGACAGAAGAATCTGAGCTCACACTTTTCATGAGGGAAGGAAGAACTCACGTGTATTGGGATCGTTCAACGGGGATGGAGCTCTGACCCATTCCACGATTGTCGAAAGCACAAACCTCGAAACCATCGGCGGATATGCCGTCGTCGTCGTCGGCGAGGTCAACCGGATGAATTTCGTTATTGGGGAAAACGGTGCCGGTAAGGCCCTTAATCTGAGGACCCCAGGAATCATGAGTACCCGCCAATCCTATTTCAAAATTAAAAAATAAGAAAATCAACGATATAGAACTAATCGTAAGGGAAGAGTGGAAATGGATTTACCAATGATGAGAAGAACTTTGGTTGGACCGCGGCCGTAGGTCCTGTAAGAAATCTTGAGGCCGCCATTGATGTTGTCATGGGAAGAAGGGGAATCGGGGGGATCCTGATGCTGGTACTTGGAGACCTCGCAAAAGGGCATGGTGTTAAGATTGAGGATTGATTGTGTGTAGAAGAGATGTTGATGAATGGAAGGGGTATCTATCTTCTCCCCGAGAATCTGGGAAATCGAGAGGGAATTGGGAAATCAAGGTAATGAGGGGGAGAAGAAGAAAGCAGAGAGAGAAAGAGAGAATATTGAGAAAGGGGGTGAGTGTTGTGTGGTCTGTGTGTTTATATAGTGTCAATGGGGAAGGGGTTAGAGCGAGAGAGAAGAAGAAGAGTGATGAGGGCGTGGCGGATAAGGGAGAAGGGTCAAGGAGAGTGGGTCTGATTTCCATTTCATCATATGTTCGGTCGGTTTAGGACGCAGCGAGCCACTGGGCGGCTCACCGGCCACTTCAATTACCCTTTGTTTTATTATTTTTTCAAACCTTCATACACATGTCAAAGGCCAAATACTTGGTGGTATCGAAGTTTGGTAATTATGTTAATTGTGGCTACTTTTGAAGACCACTTTGCTTGGATCATCGTTGATGTTTTTTTGACATGAAAATTACTCTTCTTATTAGTGGAGAACGGTTATAAGGATGAGAGTCATTCGAGGGTAATGGAGTCGGTTTGGGTGAGGTGGGTTGCCCTATTCACCTTGATATTCCGTGTTCGGAGGGGTGAAGGAGATAGAGATGGTAGGAAAAGCCGCTAAAATGGAAGCAATACGACCTAGAATTCCAAAGCAACACCAGGGCCACTAGTGTTTGGGGCCATGGATGGCAAGAACAAGAACAAGGCACTCAGACTGGATATAGGAGGCGTGAAGACACATTATGCATAGATTGTAGATTTGAGGAGAGTGCGGGATTCGATAGCGATTGCAGAAGAGCAGTCGAAAGTCCCAACCCGACCGCCTGTTAAGTGCCCATCAGTATCAGAGACGATAACACTGATAGTCGTCTTCTGGGAATCTTCCGTGAAAGATCCGTCGCAGTGTATTAAGAGAGCGGGGATGAGTGGGAGGGAGAGGCGTAGCATGCCCGGGGAGGGTAGAGGATGATGTGCCCAAGGAATGGGTAGACCAGAGGAGGTAGTCGTCGATCGGTTGCAAACTGGCCATGCTGGGCCTGCGTGAGTCCATAAACGATAGGCATGCAGACAAGAAAAAAGGCAGTGAGAGAGGGATTCTTCCTGGCATTGCAGAGGAGGCAGCAAGGAGAAGTGACACATCCTCGTTTTTAGAGGTTAAGATTGGTTGCCACCGCGTTAGAGCAACATCACCAGAGGAAGGATACAATCTTCGGAGGGAGGTTGAGTTTTTAAAGCCATTTCCAACGTTTAGTTTTAGGCGAGGGAGTTGTGCTTGTGGAGAGAAGTATGCCGGACTCTCGATAAGCGTGGTAGGCCGATAGGACCGTGAAAGAACTGACATTGGTGAAGCGCCACTTCAACTCGTCTTCCATGTCCGGGTCACCGATGGGAATGCGTTAGATTGCCTTGACTTAATTTTGGGTACAGTACATGGTGATCATGTTGGACAGCCAGGTGGTATGATTATCGGAAATCCAGTCGAATCCAAAGTCAAAAGGTCTGGTATCAGCATGGACCCTCATCGAGTAGAGGGAGGGAATCCATAGATCTCAATGGAGGTTGATCGAGCGTCCATTCCTGAACGCAATAAAGGCTCCAAGGTCAAGGATGGATCTGGCATCGCAGAGACTGGCACAGATCCATGAGTGATGGGACCCCTTCTTACCTTCCAGGTAGGAGGTCCGGGGAAAGTATTTTCTCTTGAGGACCCTGGCCCACAAAGAATTTGGTCCGACAAGAAAGCGCCAAGCTTGCTTGGCCACAAGAGCAAGGTTGAAGTCGTTGAAGTCTTTGAAACTGAGACCCCCACCACTTTGGGGGAGCAGAGGGTGTCCGTTTTACACCAATGTATCGAGCGCTTGGTGGGAGAGCCTGACCAGAAGAAGTTGCGTAGCATGGACATCATCTTGTTGGTGAGGCCGAGAGGGAGAAAGAACATCTTTGATTAGGGTTTCCTTCCCAGTGTAAGAGAGAAGGCGGCTCTTCCATGACTGTGCCTGAGAATTCATCATGTTGATGAGGAAGCTGAACATGTCCTTTTTGGAGCGGCCCCATTCGATGGGCATGCCAAGGTATTTAGAGTGGCGATTCTACTATGATAAGCCGAGACAATAGACAATAAGGGCATGCTCTTAAGGGGTAAATTTGCACTGAAGAACACTGAAGATTTATTCTTGTTAATCTCTTGTTGGCGTGGGCCATGGGCCAGAAGGGAGACATGGGATGGAAGAGCAGTTGGGAGGCATTGGGTGCCTAGAGAATCTGAATTGCCAAACAGATAATGTGGGTGCTAAGCTTGGGTGTGCCCCATGGGCCTTAGAGGTGTCATCCACGGTCCAATAGATGCTAGAAAAGCCCAAATAACATATGGGCTGAAGAAATCTTGAGGGTTGAAGCCACGTGCGGTTAGGGTGAGCTAGCGGAAGGCTTCAAATCCAGGGGGACCGATAGGGTATAGAATGTCGGACGGCTTGGTCGGTGGACTCCGGATCGTTGACTTCATCCCAACTTTTTCAAAGGGAACCGTTAAGTTGGCAGGTTGCAGTGGAGAGATGATTCCCTTGGTGATTTATTTCTCCGGAGGGGATTCGAAGAAGAAGTTGTGGAAGGTGGGTGAGAACCCGGTGGTGGCCATGGGGCTAGTCACGGAGTGGGTAGGGAAGCGTGGTGGGAGCTGACCGAAGGTGAATCACGAGTTGACAGAGCTGTCGATTGACCTTGGAGACTTCATCCAGGAGGGGAGCAGCAGGGGAAATCGGGAGTCACTGGAGATCTCTGAGCCATTAGGATGGGTAGGGCCAGGGTTGTCTTCCACTTGAATGTTGTTGAACTCTCCAGAGGGTATGCTCGTAACCCCATAAGCGATGTCTTCTACATGATCTCCACACTCTTTAATCATGTGGTCGATCCGTCCACAAAACACACATATCTCCAACAGCTTCTCATAACAAAAAAGGACCTTCTTGTCTTCTTATTTAGGGACCTCAAGAAAGAAGGAAGCATTCAGTGGATCTTCCATCGTGGTTTCGACAAACTTCCTCACCTCTCTGCTCCATCGAGTGCCGAGGAGATCTACCTTAGAAACGGTAGGCATTGTATGGAAGTAAGTAGAAGAAATCTCCCTGACATTGGGTTCAGGGCTAAGGGACTAGGGGATATCGAGCAAGTGAGCCCACACACATATGTATTTTAAGCTGACTTCATCCGCTCTACCTCGACCGTCCCAGAACTTCAAGCTTAGCAGGGCACCAGAGATGTGGTAAGGTTTGTGTGAAACCCACCCCTAGACGACCCGGTCGAACCACACGGTTTGACCCATGCATTACTTGCGGGTTCACTCGTCACATAAAAACATAACATACATAAGAAATAACTGCACTGAATGACCTCATATCATAAGTAAAAATAACGAAAGAGAAAGCAAAGCATCTACCTCTCGAATCCAGTACTAAATGACAAATAATCCATCCCAGCCCAACCTCTAGAGATAAGTCTACCATAACAACTAAAAACATCAAAATTTTATGAAAACATGGGAAAAAATAAAAAGGGATAATCGAGGTCCTCCAGGTACCTCTCTCTACGACTCCCTGAGTCACTCGGTCAAGGTTTCGCTAGTCTTGCTGCTTTCTTAGGCGAAATTTGCTCCTGAAGTTCCATGGTTGATCATGCATGTAGAAAAGAGACGTGGCCAGCGATAAGCATTCAGTGATTAAGCCTGAAACGCGAAGAACTGAACTAGCATCTAGTAAAGTGATCATGTGGTCATGTAGGTATCATCCTAGCATCAGTCACCCTTATCTATGAGCGAACAACCTCTTGGTGGATTAGACCATGAAACCACCCTGAATACCATGCGAGCAGCACTGTAGGCTTACTCATCATGTCCTACATGAACCTGAAGGTAACCTGAGGGATTGCGCAATCCAAGGGTGGGCGACCAATGTATAATGGGAGCTAATCTAGCTGACCCTGAATCCTGACCTAAACATGAACTGCGAATCACACGAACAATTCATCGATGTTACATTATGCTTAAATTATCAACTGTCTGTGTAGCAGATCACACGCTCCTGCACAGTCTTGGGAGCCCGGCTCCAAAACATAACACATGTACAATAAATAACATTACAAAGGATTCATAACAATCTAATTCCAATTTTACGCTTAAAGTAGAAAAGTAATCCTAACCCCTACCTCGGAAAAGCTTTCCCGAAAAACCCAGAATCAAACGTTAACCCAAAAATCAGGGTGTCACAACTCTCCCCTCCTACAAAAGGTTTCGCCCCCTGCTAGGTAATCCTGCACAAGCTCTGGATAGCGCTCCTGCATGCGAGCCTTAGTTTTCCATGTCACTGCTTCAGCTTCCTAGTTTCGCCAGATTACCTTTAGCACAGGCATCTCCTTGCTCCCCATCTTGCGGACCATCCTGTCCACAATATGAGATGGCTGCACTATAAAGGTCAAGTCTCTCTCCAACTGAACCTAATCTGGATGGATCACCTTATTCGGCTTGCCAATGTAACCTGAATCACACTCACATGGAATACATTATGTATTCGATCCAACTCAGCAGGTAAGGCCAGCTCATATGCCACTAGCCCTATCCTCCGCACGATATCGTAAGGACCAATGAACTGGGGAGCCAACTTCCCCTTTCTGCCAAACCGCATCACTGCCTTCCAATGAGATACTCAACGCACGCCCTTACCCCCTTCCTTCAAGCTAACCTTTCTAGCCTTCCTATATGCATACTACCTCTACCGATTCTAAGCCACACCTAGTTGTACTCCAATCATCCTTACTCGAGAGGCCATCTCCCGAACCATCTGAGGTCAAGTCAACAGCTTGTCTCCCTCCTCATCCCAGAAGAGAGGGGTCCTGCACTTCCGGCAATACAAGGCTTCGAATGGAGATATCCCAAAACTGCGGTGATAGAAGTTATTATAAGCAAACTTCACCATCGGCAGAACCTTGAACAAAGGTTCATCAAACTCCAGTACACACGAGCGAAGTAACTCCTCCAAGATCAAAATGGTCCACTCCGACTGACCATCTGTCTATGGGTGATAAGTTGTAGAGAAATCTAGGTTTTTCCCTACGACTTCATGTAAACCCTCGCATAAATGGGAAGTGAAACCGAGGTCTTGATCCGATACAATCGTCTTAGGCACTCAGTGCGATCTTACAATGTGCTCCATATACAAACCTTCCAACTCTTCCACATGCGGCTTAAACCAAATGGGTCTAAACTGTGTGACCTTGGTCAACCGGTCCACTATAACCCAAGCTGCATCTTTCCTGTTGACGAAGCAAAAACCAGTGACGAAGTCTATAGTGATATCCTCAAACTTCCACACCGGTATAGGTAGGGGATGAAGAAATCCTCCTAATGCCCGATGGTCTAACTTCACTTTCTAGCATACCAGACAACTAGCCACATGTTGAATCACCTGCTTCTTCATGCCAAACCACCAGTAGTGAGGATGAAGTGTTGTGTACATCTTCGTCTCACCTGGGTGCATGGCATAAGCGAACGAATTCCCTCATCCAAAATGTCCTCCCTCAGCTTGGACCTAGAAGGTACATACACCCTTTCCTGGAAGAGCATCATGTCATCCTTCCAAATGTAGGGCATAGCCTTGCTGGCCGACGCCTGAGCCTCAGTAATCCGACCCAACTGCAAGGGCCATACTACCAATCTCGCCAGTAACCCCCTGACTAGGTCGACCTCTAACTCAGCACCCATGCTCCTTATCTCGACCAGCTCGGTCAACCTCTCCTTCCTACTCAAGGCATCAACCTGGGTGATCATCTATCACACATTTATAGTCCTTGAGCAGCTCCATCCAACGTCTCCTCCGGATGTTCAGCTCCTTCTGCTCCATCAAGTACTTGAGACTCTTATGATCAGTCTTGATCCTAAAAGTCTTACCATACAAGTAGTGCCTCTACAGCTTCATTGCGAAAAATGCTACGGCCAACTCCAAGTCGTAAACTTGATAGTTTACCTCATGCACCTTTAGCTGGTGAGATGCATAAGCCACCACTCTGCCATCTTGTATCAAAATCCAGCCTAACCCTGAATACGAGGCACCACTATAAATCACATACTCACTCCCAGCAACCGGAAAGCTGAGTACTGGTGTGGTGGTGAGCATCTTCTTTGGCTCCTCGAACTCTCGTGATATGCCTTACTCCAAACACACAGTGTGTCCTTCCAGGTTAGCTTATGGAGCGGCCCTACTATCTTAGAGAACCCCTCTACAAACTTCTTGTTGTATCCGGCCATGCCTAGAAAACTCCTCACTCCTAGGTTGTGACCATCTTTCAGAGCACCTCGCCCATTGATCAAGTGTCCCAGAAACAACGCCTCTCTTAGCCAGAACTCACACTTAGAGAACTTGGCGTATAATCGCTCCCTCCACAAGATAACCAAAACTGCTCTGCATGCTTCTCCTTCGTCTTGGAGTAAACCAAGATGTCGTCAATGAATACTATAACAAAATTTTCTAAGTACCTATGGAACACCTTTTTCATCATTGCCATGAAGGCTACATGGGTGTTAGTCAACCCAAAATGGCATCACTAGGAACTCATAGTGGCCATATCTGGTTCTTAATGTTGTCTTAGGAACAACTTGCTCTGCTACCTTCAATTGGTGGTACCCCAAACTCAAGTCTATTGTAGAACATAGATGCTAGTCGAAGATCATCAATGCGAGGCATAGGATATATATTCTTGACAGTCACCTGATTCAGCCTCCTATGTAATATATGCCCATCTACTTAGATCCATCCTTCTTCACGAACAGCACTGGCGCACCCCAAGGCGACACACTTGGACGAATGAAACCCTTCTCTAACTACTACTGCAATTGCTCCTTAAGTTCCTTCAACTCCATTGGCATGATACGGTAAGGTGTTATGGATATAGGTATTGTGCCCAACACCAGTTCTATATTGAAAGCCACCTCCCACTCAAAGGGCACCTCTGATAGGTCATATAGTAAAACATTATGAAACTCCTAAACCACGGGCACATCCTCTATCCTTCCTTCATCGTCGAGGAGGATGTAGGCTAGGAAAGCCTCACACCCACTTCTGATCAGCCACTCTGCCTTGAAGACATAAATGAAAGGACGCCCTTGGTGCATCTGCTCCTAAATCCAAGAAATGACCACATCCTCCTTCTCAGGTGTAGAGAATCTGATCATTTTCTTCTTACAATCCACCATGGCTCCATAGTCCTACAACCAATACATCACCAAAATCACACCAAACTTATCAAAAGGAAGAATGATGAGGTTCACTATAAACTCCCTATCCTCAAAGAGAAAAACTACTCTCTCTAGTAGAGTCTTCCCTACTAGGGTACTGACTCTAAATGGTCTACTCATCCTAGTAGGTGTGAAGGGAAAAAGACAAACTCTCTCTAGTAGAGTTTTCCGAAAAGGTTAGTTTCGACTTCGTGTGGTTTCAAATCGAGTTTCTGCTTCTTCATTCTATTTGCATTGATGAGCCTCTTGTGATCAGGTTAGCCACCACCCGAAACCGAAAGAAACAAAAAGGAAAAATAATAATCCAACATTAGCTGAAAGATTATACAAGCTTCAATAGTGATTTTTTTCTTTCGAGACCAAATCATGTTGTTCATGTAAATGATAGTGAAATCGATAAAGCTTTTACCAGAGAAATTTGGCTACCGTGTGCTTCCTTCTTTCCTTTTCAGTCGTCTTGCCAATTTGAGCTTGCTTAAGGCTAATCACTAATTTAATTCAATCAATCTTGAATTGTCAGCATAAGAGAAGCTAGAGGTGACACGATTGAAGCTGACTCGACTATTCCATGAAGGTTATTTTTTGAGAATCCCCACTCCAGGTTTTATTTCGATCCCCGGGTTAGGATATTTGGCCTCCTTGGTGCTAAAATGGTACTTCTCTTGCTCCAAATCACCTGGTAAATCTCAAGGATCAGACTTGCTGATATTGACTTCAGGAATGATTGAAGCGGGCAAAGGAAAGGAACAGACTTTCCGTTTGAGGTATTGAACCACGAGCTCCTCGTTGGTTGGGTGGAATCTGAAGCTAGGTGGCAGTCTCAACACTCCTTTCTTGACACAACTCATCTTCTCCATCTAAACGAACACAAGGTAAGGAAGAGAGAGGGGAAGAGGTTAGAGATAGAGAGAGATGAAATGTCATCATTGATGGTTGGGTTGTCAAGTTCCTCGATTTATTTCCATTTGATAATCTCTTCTAATGATTGTATTACTTAGTTATGAGGGAATTATTTAGTTTGAAGAACACTAATGGTTATTTCAGGGATGGTTTCATGAATTTAACGTTGACACTTTTGAAAGTTTAGTTGAATTTACAAATAAGGTTTTGAATTTTGAAGAAACTATCTTAGTCTTCATTTGGGTTTGGCGAAATTTAATGCTTGATAAGGTTGCGAGTCTACAAGTACAGCTAAATTTTACTGTTTGTCACATTTGGGAGCTCGGAAGTTCCGATCCCTAAACTATGATGTACGCAAGTTTACTGAACTTCGTTTGAGAGAATAGACCTAGTAAAAAGAATTTAAACAAAATATTGAATCAAAACATTACATCAATGATGGTGTTAGTTTATTGATATACGAAGATAAACATAAACTTTAGGTGATGTTATGGGTATTATGAAGATGTTAGGATGATTTAAATCAAATTCGCCAAAACAATTCCTTCTATGACAATAATAAAAGGTTGTAAACCTATCAATTACTTTATTTTAAGTAAAGTGCCTTTTTGTAAATTATTTTCTTTATTTTCAAAAGTTAAAAAAAGGAAAAATGAGGCGGTCCAGATTGAGCCTCAAAACAAGCGGCCAAAATTTAAGAAACTTAATGAGTGCACACGCCGACCATTAAGGTCAGGCGCGCGCGCGTGCACTCCACGTAGTCGTCAGCGACCGACCCTTTTTTTCTTTTAATTAATACTTTACCTTAT
Organism: Linum usitatissimum; assembly: GCA_030674075.2. NCBI lineage: Eukaryota > Viridiplantae > Streptophyta > Magnoliopsida > Malpighiales > Linaceae > Linum > Linum usitatissimum. The sequence continues at coordinate 738,923 of JAUJYP020001374.1, forward strand.
TGCTGTTTTGGTCACTTGTTTTCCCTTTTCGCATAAATTTGTTACATTGATTGTGTTTTAACGATAAATTTGAAGATTTACCTTTTTCAATCTAGTCCCAACAGCTATAAAAAAATTTAACTCGGATTTTTATGAAATTTTATTCAGATGTTTGCATCGATTTATCATGAAACAATAAAAAAATTACTTACAAATATTAAGTTGTGTTCATAAATAACATTGAACAAAAACAAGACAGAAAATTTAGAAAGCCGGAAAATTATAACTAATCTTGGGTTTGAGCAATTGCGATTTTCGAAATGGCTAAAATATTAAAACAACATTTAGCCACTCTCTATTATACATAGAGGGTTGTGATTAACCTAGCAACGTATTAGATTTTTGTGTGAACTATGAAGGCTCAACTTTGATATGGTAAAAGGTAATTATATATGATTGTTGTTCCTTTTACTGAATGACATTAATTTTTGGTAATGGGTATGCACAAGAGGGAGAGGAGAACGAATGAGATCAAGTTTTATTTTAGGCCATTTCTATTCATGGAAATGGAGACAATTGTCACAATATGATGTGACATAACACTTATTTGCAAGAGAAAGAGAGAGTGAAATGGATAGGAAGAATAGTTTTGATATGCAAATTTGTAAATTATACAATTGTAAAAAGTAATTGCAAAAGCGACTCATAATTTTATTTAATCATTTTATTAAGGTTAAAGTAAATATATGTATCCAAACTAAATAAAATTAATTAGTATGTAATTACTAATTTACTATTTATAATATACTTAGTAAAAATTAAAATATTACTATTTTATTTAGTTTGAAGTAAATTAATAATAAACCAAAATAATTAGTTATAATATTAGATTAACTCATAATAACTTTGCTACGTTCCATTAAAATCTATGATCGTTCATGATTTGTCTCATTAATGGACCGACGTGCATATTATGTACTGATAAAATCGAATATATAATTAGAGCATGTATAATGTTGCACAACCTGATTGTGGAAGATGAGTGGAATTCATATCTTTGCAATTTCAATTATAAATATGGTCAAGTCATTGTCAACGTTTTCATGTCAAAGGTTTCGCAAACTAGTCTCACTGAGTATGAATAGGATCTCCAAAATAATGTATTCATTTGTCTACATAGTTATTAAAATTATAAGTATTAATTTTTTTTGTTATTCCAATAATAGATATGGTAAGTTTATATTATATCCGGGTTCAGGTTTTTGAATTGCATAGATGAGAGTGAGATGATAATGAAGAGTAGGGAATTGCAAATTAAGACTTTGAAAGTGAAAAAGAATTGCATTCATGTGATTGCCTTTAGATTTAAGTTTTATACTTATTGACTTTGGGATATTATTATCATCCACTTGTATGTATTAATGTATGTATTATTGAATTGTGAATTAGAGGTCATTACAAATGTTTATTATGAGCATGTGTCACCAAATCGGATTGTAACTTGAAATATGTATTTGTGAAAATGTTTAATAGACAATAGTGGTTTGAATTGGACAACAATTGTTGGAAATTTGCATATTTGGTGTATCAGATGTTAGATTATAACGGAGACAACAAAGCTACATTTTGTATGATTGATTGGGTTTTTTTTATCTTAGTCATATGTCACTTCACCTCTAGTCTAATTAACCTGGGTACAAATGGAGACAAATGATATGAGACAAACTACCTTTTATTGAACATTACCTAACCTCGATTATGAAAATTGAGTCAATAGACATTGTTGGGCTTAGGGTTATAATCGAGACAATGAACTGGTGTTATGACAGTAATTTATGAATTTATCGATATTGAGTGAAGGAAAACGCTTGAACAGTGTGTTAGTCCCGGCACATGGGGCTGAATAAAATAAAATAAAGGAAACACTGTCCCATTGGACAGGTAGAGAAGTCATGGGAGAAGAATGGGAGAAGATGGAAATTGATTACCATCTTCTTTATTGGTTGGATCTAGATCCATTTCTCCAACCAATTAAATTTAATTGATCTCCCTAAAATTTCAGCTATAAAAGGGATGTTGGTTCCATTTGTGAAATCACTCCACACATTTCCTCATCCCTATTCTTCCTCTCTGTACGGTCTTTTTCTCTGTAGTTTATTTGGGTTCTTCACTTGTATAAATTGAGATAAGTTATCTCAAATGGGTAGATAGGTGAGCGGTAAAAAGTCCCGGTAAATATTTTACCGTGGTAGGAATACTTTCTTGTGAGCAATAAAATAGTGAGTAGTTGGTTCGGGGTTGGGAAACACTTGAGAGACACTATTTTTGGATCGACTCGAGTCACCTTGTAGCTACCTTGTTATAGCGAAGAACTGCTCGTAGCTGTCGCTGCTGCCATAGATATAGTCTCCACATTGGAGGGGAACTACGTAAATCCCGGTGTTATTTACTTGCCCTTTTGTGCTTAGAAATTTTGAGAATAGTCGTTGTATATTGCATTATTAGTATTACCACAGTAAATTGGTCTAAGGAGGTTGGCTTAATTATCGTCATTATGATATTGCGGTGATAATCACCCATCCATAGTGATTTTAAGTGTGGCGGACTACCGCCACTTCCAACCTACCTGAGAAACATTTACGGTGTGTGGTTTATTAGTGCAATATATTTACTCTATTCTCGTCCGATGCGCCCCAACAGTGGTATCAGAGCACGGTTCAGTATGGAGGCAACACCAAGCAAGATGGTTAGTTTGAACAGTACAAACTTTCATATTTGGAGAAGCGAGATGAAGGATCTCCTGTTGATGAAAGATTAGGATCAACCGTTGTCATCGTCAACTAAGCCAGCCTCTAAGAGTGACAGGAATTGGAAACGCGAGTACGAGAAGACGTGTAGTTACATTCAACACCATGTCGATGATAACGTACGCAACCACATCGCTAGATAGATAAATACTTTGAAGCTTTGGAAAAAGCGGGAGGGGCTTTATGCTTCAAAGACCGGTAACAACAAACTCTTTTATCTCATGAAGATGGTGTAGATGATATACAAAGAGGGCACTTCCGTTGTAGATCACTTTAATGACGTTCAAGGGATCATTAACCAGTTGTCGGGAATGAACTTAAAGCTGGAAGATGAGGTTACAGCTCTTTGATTCTGGCATCCCTACCAGAATCATGGGAAACCTTGAAGATTGCAATCACGAGCTCTGCCGCAGATGGCGTTGTCACCATGAAGGATATCAAGAGCGAAATTCTCAATGAGGAGACGAGAAGAAGATCTCAAGTTGCCTCTTCCTTATCATCACAGTTATACGTTCTAGTTGTGGATGGGAGAGGCAGGAGTGAGTCGAGAGGCTCAAAGAAGCGAGGGAAGAGCCGAGGAAAGTCCAACAAGTATGCAAACATCACTTGTCACAACTGAAAACAGAAGGGACACATCCAGAGGTTTTTCCCACAACTTAGGCAAAACAGAGGCGGTGACAGTGATAATGCTAATGTTGTTGAGGAGCTCATGCTTGTCTACGATGAAGATTTTTTCAACCTGACAACCCAGGAGACCACTTGGATGGTTGACAGCAGCGCCATCATCCATGTAACGTTCAGGCGTGAATTTTTCTCATCTTACTCATCGGGCAACTACGGTGTGGTAAGGATGGGAAATGACAACCTCTCCAAGGTCGTCGGCAAAGGAGATGTCTTCCTGGAGACAATGGAAGGTGCAAAGTTGGTGCTGCGAGATGTTTGACATGTCCCAAACATGCGTCAGAATCTGATTTCTGTGGACAAGCTGGACGGGGAAGGTTATTTACATACCTTCAACAACGGTCAATGGAAAGTCACCAAAGGCGCATTGGTGGTGGCAAGAGGCAAGAAGCAGTCTAAACTGTATGTGATGGAAACCAAAATCTCCCTAGAAGCTGTAAACTCAACGGAGATTGTCGACACCGTCGTGTTGTGGCACAAATGCCTTGACCACATGAGCGAGAAGTCCATGGTAAAGCTAGCGAGGAAGAAGGCTATACCTGGATTAGATCATGTCCACCTGGAGAGATGCGTCGACTGTCTGGCAGGAAAGCAAAATTGAGTTGCTTTCAGAAGTTCTCCACCTTTAAGAGCGAAGAATATGCTAGATCTGGTTCACTCAGATATCTGTGAAGCGGATTCCAAATCCCTTGATGTCGCACATTACTTTGCGACCTTCATTGATGATCACTCGTGAAAGACATGGGTATATGTTCTGCAGACAAAAGATCATATGCTAAATGTTTTCTAACGTTTTGTTGCATTGGTGGAGAGGGAGACTGGCCAAAAGCTGAAGTGTCTGCGTACAGACAATGGTGGAGAGTACATTAGGCCATTCGATGCCTATTGTAAGGAGAAGGGAACCCGACATCAGTTTACACCTCCCAAGACTCCGTAATTGAATGGCGTGGTGGAGCGGATGAACACAACCTTGATGAAGAGAGTCAGATGCTTACTCTCGCACTCGAAGTTGCCGCACTCATTTTGGGGAGAAGCACTACTTGCCGTAGTGCATGTGTGGAACCTTTCACCTAGCGTTCCATTGGAATTTGAAGCCCTAGAGAAGATTTGGTTGGGAAGAGATGTCTCGTACAAGCATCTTCGAGTGTTTGGTTGCAAGGTCTTTGTTCACATTTCGAGGGATGAGAGGTCGAAACTGGATTCCAAGACACGACCTTGTGTTTTTATTGGATATGGTCAAGATGAATTTGGCTACAGATTGTTTGACCCTATCCAGTCGAAGCTCATTAGGAGTCGTGATGTTGTGTTAATGGAGGATGAGACCATAAAGACATTCAGAAGGTTGGGAGAGATGCTGCTAACACTGATGCTAGCTCAACACCCGAGGAGTTAGAGCCTCCAATACCAGCTATTGGAGAAATTCATCCGAAGGTAGCTGAACCTGAAGCCCCCCTTGACGTTCAGCCTGATGATCCTGATGATGATGGTTCTCATGATGAACCGCTAGCCGCCGAAGGTTCTCCATCCTGAACGAGATCTGGCAGAGTCATGCATCCCTCTACTAGATATTCCTCAAATGAATATGTTTTATTCACTGACAGGGGAGAACCAGATAGCTTCCAGGAAGCTATGAAGGATGAACACAAGCAGAAATGGATGGAGGCAATGGATGATGAGATGAAGTCCCTACACAACAACAACACATTTGAGTTGGTGAAGTTACCAAAGGGGAAGAGAGCTTTGAAGAACAAGTGGGTGTTCAAAATCAAGCATGAAGAACACAATAGTAAACCACGGTTCAAAGCTCGGCTCGTCGTCAAAGGCTTCAGTCAAAGGAAGGGCATCGACTTTGACGAGATATTTTCACCGGTGGTGAAATTCACATCCATTCATACAGTGTTGGGGTTGGCGTCAAGTTTTAACATGGAGGTTGAGCAGATGGACGTGAAGACTGCCTTCCTCCATGGCAATTTGGAGGAAGAGATCTATATGGAGCAATCGGAAGGCTTCAAGAAGAAGGAAAAAGAGGATTTCGTGTGCAAACTTAACAAAAGTTTGTACAGCTTGAAGCAGACACCACGACAATGGTACAAGAAGTTCGAGTCTGTTATGGGGAGCAAGGGTACAAGAAGACCACTTCAGACCATTGTGTGTTCATGAAGAAGTTCAGAGATGATGATTTCATCATCTTGTTGCTCTATGTTGACGACATGCTGATTGTTGGCCAGAATGTTTCCAGAATCAACAACTTGAAGAAGGAGTTGAGCAAGTCTTTTGCTATGAAAGACTTGGGGTCCGCGAAGCAGATTCTTGGATTGAAGATTACACGAGATAGAGTTTTCAAGAAGATCTGGTTGTCGTAGGAGAAGTACTTTGAGAAAGTACTCCCTCGATTCAGCATGGATGGTGAAAAAGTGGTTAGTTGTCCTCTTGCTAATCACTTTCAACTTAGCATCAAACAGTGACCGTCTACTGATGCAGAGAAGACGGAGATGAAAAGTATTTCATATGCTTCAACGGTGGGAAGTCTGATGTCCGCTATGGTGTGTACACGGCCGGATATTGCTCACGCGGTCGGAGTTGTCAGTGGATTTCTTTCAAATCCTGGAAAGGAACACTGGGCAGCTGTGAAGTGGATTCTGAGATAGCTTCGAGATACCTCCAAATTTTGCCTTTATTTTGGAGATTCTAATCATGTACTTATCGGCTACACAGATGCGGACATGGCAGGTGATGTTGATACACGGAGGTCAACTTCTGGATACCTGATTACATTTTCAGGGGGAGTTGTTTCCTGGCAGTCAAGGCTATAGAAATGTGTAGCTCTTTCTACTACAGAAGCAGAGTTCATTGCCGCAACGGAACCTAGCAAGGAACTGTTATGGATGAAGAAGTTCATGCTTGAACTTAGGTTCCAACAGGAATGACCGCAGTTGTTCTGTGACAGCCAGAGCGCCATACACATTGCGAAGAATTCAACATTTCATTCTACGTCGAAACATATTGATGTTCAATATCACTAGATTTGGGATGTGGGAAACACTTGAGAGACACTATATTTGGATCAACTCGGGTCACCTTGTAGCTACCTTGTTATAGTGAAGAACTGCTCGTAGCTGTCGCTGCTGCCGTAGATGTAGTCTCTGCATTGGAGGGGAACTACGTAAATCCCAGTGTTACTTACTTGCCATTTTGTGCTTAGAAATTTTGAGAATAGTCGTTGTATATTGCATTATTAGTATTACCACAATAAATTGGTCTAAGGAGGTTGGCTTAATTATCGTCATTATGGTATTGCGGTGGTAATCACCCATCATAGTGATTTCAACTGTGGCGGACTACCGCCACTTCTAACCTGCCTGAGAAATATTTACGGGTGTGGTTTATTAGTGCAATATATTTACTCTATTCTCGTCCGTTGTGCCCTAACATGGTGAGCATAAAAGGAATTTAAATAGTTAATGATATATGGTGTGTTTGAATGGTTGTATTGTTAGTACTCTACTATCGACTCGACTCGAGCTAAAAATTATTGAGCTTTCCATCACACATCACAGGTGTTTCGTCTGGTATAAAAATCTCTATAGCATAAATCTTCTAGTTTGATGTCTTTTAATGATTAACCTCTACAAAACAATTCGATTTTTTTAAGTGAAGTTTTACAGCTCATTGACTCCATTCAAAGTAACATACTTATTGGTTATATGACCTATGAATATGAATTACAAGTTTAATTACATGTTTGTTATGTAATCGTGTTTTAGTTTAAATGAATATTTAATTATTACCAATGAATAAGTATTCCAATCGTAAGACAAGGAAATTATTAGTTATTTTAAAGGCGTTTTTTTAAATATAACTCCTACTAAATCTCTAATTTCTCCAGTTCAACATGCCCCATTTTATTCTAAAAATAATTTATTCCTCAATTGAATTACAATTCTTTAATCTACAAACTTTGTATTTCCTCTATTTTGAATTCCCCCATATACCAAACGGTGCCTTTAACTTGCTGAACTGCTATAAAATGAGCTAGTTCTTACTACTAAATGCACTATCATTTAAATTCAATGAGTAAAATTACACGAATGCCCCTCAAACCTAATCTTTAAATACACATCTCTGAAACTACTCGCCGCCACCGCACGACCCTTCTGCCGTTCCCCGCTGCCGCCCCGTCGACGAGGTAAAAAAAATTGGACGGTCGGCATGCCGACTGCCCACCGTCACCTTCGGCATCCAACACCGACCACCGTTCAAGACGGTCGCCGTTGAATGCCGACGGAGACGGCTGGCGGTCGGCGTGCCAACCGTCCTATTTTTTTAATTATTATATTGTTATTATTTAAATGTAATTAGGGTTTAGATTTAGTTAGTGAATTAGTAAATAGGTGATAACTAATATTTGGTTATTAAATATTTAATTTATTAATTTTTTGAAATTAGTAATTAGTCATGATAATTAAGATTAATTAATAAATATTAGTAAAGATAGTAACAATTAATTTGATAATTAACATACTTGGTTAATTTGAGTAATAATAGTGACAATTAAGGTTTAGGGTTTAGGGTTTGGCAGTTTAGGGTTAGGGTTCAGAATTTAGAGACAAGGTTTAGGGGTTATAATTTAGGGTTCATGGTTTAGAATTTAGAGATAGGATTTAGGGTTTAGAGTTAAGAATTTAGAAGTAGGGTTTAGGGTTTAGAATTTAAAAATAGAGTTTAGGATTTAGGGTTTAGCGGTTAGGGTTTCTTCATTTCACCGCTACAGGCTAAACCATACATTTCACTCCATTTACATGCATACCCCATGCAATACACTCCAAACATGTCTCATGCATATCTCGTGCAAATTACTTCTACCTTCATAATACTAATTAAGATATGTATTAATGTGCATGTGTCACAATTTGCATTGAATATGCATGGAACATGGAGTTAAATTTTCATGCGGGTATTCCAAATGTTAGATATTTCTTTATTTGTAGGGTTTAAGGTTTAGGGTTTCCGATTTAGGGTTTAGAGATAGGGGTTAGATGGGTTAGGGTTTAAAATTTAGGGTTTAGGGTTTCAGGGTTTAGAGATAGGGGCTAGATGGGTTAGGGTTTAAAATTTAGGGTTTAGGGTTTCAGGGTTAGTAGTTAGGGGTTAGGGTTTAGATGGGTTAGGGTTTAAAATTTAGGGTTTAAGGGTTTAGCGGCTAGGGTTAGGGTTTAGAGATAGGGTTTAGGGTTTATGGTTTAACGGTTAGGTTTTAGCAGTTAGAGATTAGGTCCTTGCTTTTAATTAATTTTTGGAAATTAGGGTTTAGTCATGCTAATTAAGGTGAATTAGTAAATATAACTAATTATAGTAACATTTGTTTTGGTAATTAAATACTTGACCATTGAATATTTATCATTAATATTTAAAAGTTAGTAATTACTCTTGTTAGGGTTTAGGTAAATTTGTGAATATTATCAATTATCAATTATCAAATTAATTGGTATGTATATTTACAAATTAATCTTTAATTATCATATATATATCTAATTACTAATTTACTAGACTAAATACCACTAACCCTAAACACTAAAATTTTTAAAAAATAAATTAATTAAATATACGGTCGGCGTCCCACGCCAACGGTAGTTCAATATGTTCAACGTCCAATGCCGACCATCTTGTACGGCGGTAGGCGTCGGATAATTGAATATTTATGATTAATATTTGAAAGTTAGTAATTAATCATGTTAGGGTTTAGGTGAATTTGTTAATATTATCAATTATCAATTATCATATCTACGATTATCAATTTTATTGTTACTTATATTTACTAATTTACGTTAATTAGTGTGACTAATTATTAATTTACAACCGTTAATGAAATACATACTTAGTTACGAAATAATTAATTACGATAGATATTTAATTACTAGTTTACTAAACTAAATAGCACTAAGCTAAATATAAAAATTACAAATATAATTAAAATTAAAAAAAATTGGACGGCGTGCCGACCGTCCGAAGACGGTGTCGGCGGTCAAGGTTGACCGCCCGACCACGGCGTTGACCGCCGACGCCGTCTTCGGGCGGTCGGCACGCCGTCCAAATTTTTAATACTTCATCGACGGTGCGGCGACGGCGGCGGTGGCGGCGGCGACTGTGGCGACAACGGCGGCGGTGGAGGGTGTCCGGCGGCAGGGTTACGGCGGCCACGACAGTTTTTCAGTTCACGATTCAAGGGGTGTTCACATCATATTTATTATCAAACTCAAATATTACGACGATATTATGACGTTTAACAGTAAAATGTAAGGCATCGTTTAGCAACCCCTAAACTTGTCATCTGGATGAGTACTAATTTGGACTGTACTAAGCAACATTTGCCGAGTGATGAGTGGAATGGTTGGGCGGACGTGGGCTTAAACCCTTGAAACATTGAACTCCCAAACCCTCCTAACTTCCTTCATCGCCTGCTGCAACCGCACAATAAAACCAGAGAGAGCAGAACGCAACCCGTGGTCCTCCACGCTCCTTTCCTTCTAGGGAATCTCCTTCCTCCTTCATTTTCAGGGTTTTCATTTCCTTCCTTCTTTCTCCCCTCTGCTTTGCTTTCAAGAAAAAGGTAAAATTCCCTCTTCTGCTTTTGGTTCTCGGAGCTTTTTTTTCTCACTTTTGCCGCCACCCAATATATTGGCAAAAGGGTTTATGTTCTTTGCAGTTGCTTGTTTGCTATTTGCTTACGCCGCTTTACCTATTTCATCTCCTGGTTCTTGTTTTAAAGGCAGGAAGTGAAGAAAGATGCAGACTTGCGCCGGAACTGCACTCACCGGTTCTCTACAACAGCCCATTTGGAGCAATGGAACAAGGCTTGTCGTTCCCAAAAATTCTGGCTTTGGTCTGTTCCGAAACCAGGTTAAGCTCAAATCCCTGAAACCCTGCAAATCTTCCAACCTTGAAGGCAGCTTTGTGACTGGCAGGCCTCCCTCTTCCGTATCTGTTCCAATTCCGGAAATTGAAGGAGGTGATTGAGTAAAGTTAATATCTTTTTATCTTTTGAAAATGAAAGACTAAGAACTGATTAGTGTGGTTGCAAAATTTTGCTTAACAAGGTCATAAGAGTGGGTTCCAGGACCATGCCCTCAGTAATGCTGATCCAGCTGTTCATGAGATTATCAGTAAGGAAAAAGATAGGCAATTCAAAAGCCTTGCGCTCATTGCCTCCGAGAATTTTACTTCTCGGGCGGTTATGGAAGCTGTTGGCTCATGTCTGACCAACAAGTACTCTGAAGGACTGCCTGGTAAAAGGTAAAAGCTTTATTCATGTCGACTTCATGTTTTTGTGGTTTGTTGAATCTCTTTACCTAAATATATTTCCTCAAACACCTCAGATACTATGGTGGAAATGAATTTATTGATGAGCTTGAAACACTTTGTCAAGAAAGAGCTTTAGCTGCTTTTCACTTGGATGGCAACAAGTGGGGTGTCAATGTACAACCATTGTCTGGCTCACCTGCTAATTTTGAGGTTTACACGGCAATTCTTAAGCCACACGATCGAATCATGGTAATCTGTCTTGTACGTGTGTCAGGTTAAATTCCGTACACCGAGTTATCGGTCTTTTGAATTTTTGCGAGCTCATGCTTATCTTATCCCCCTGATTGTTTTAGGGTTTGGATTTGCCTCATGGAGGTCATTTAACTCATGGGTTCATGACTCGTACGAGGAGGGTGTCTGCCACTTCGGTATATTTCGAGTCCATGCCATACCGGCTTGATGAGTCTACAGGTTAAGCATCTCACAAATTGTCTGTAATGAAGTTAAGGTATTCTCTTGATTGACTAATTTCCTCTCATTTTTATCTTCACCAATGATCCAGGTCTGATTGATTATGATAAGCTTGAAGAGAATGCTAATCTGTTTCGACCTAAACTTATTATTGTGGGAGCTAGTGCTTATCCCCGAGATTTTGATTATCCTCGCATGAGGAAAGTAGGTCCTTTTTTCTGAATACTATTTGTCCTTTCTCTTCATATGGTCAAGGCTATAATTGAATTATCTCTTTTCAATTGAAAGATAGCGGATTCTGTTGGTGCTTTTCTCATGATGGATATGGCTCACATAAGTGGACTAGTTGCTGCGTCTGTCATTGCTGATCCTTTTGAATACTGCGACATTGTAACGACAACCACACACAAGGTAACCTAGGAAACATTTGGTGGATTGGGATATGATTTTGCTCACCTAATTGATACATTGCTTGTTAGTATTAGCCTAGTTTTCGTTTCTGTTACTATGTTAAATCATTTGGAAGTGTCAATGCAACAATGCATTTTTTCGTTTAGTCGCTACGAGGTCCAAGAGGTGGAATGATTTTCTTCAGAAGAGATCCTGTTCTTGGTGTTGATTTGGAAACGGCCATCAACAATTCTGTTTTCCCAGGCTTGCAGGTATTTAGCAGAATATGTTTCAAGAGTTTTAAGGTTGTTTTGGTATATTGAAATGCTGAGATTGGTTGCAGGGCGGTCCCCATAACCACACGATCGGAGCACTAGCTGTTTGCTTGAAGCATGCTCAATCCCCTTCATTCCAAACCTATCAGAAGCAGGTAATACAATATTTATGGTCAAACTCAAAACTTGAAACCTGTGATGTTATTGTCTAGTCCAATTCACACATTTCCGTGTCTCGTAGGTCATTTCTAATTGTAGGGCGCTTGCACAACGATTGGGTGAATTGGGATATAAGCTTGTTTCTGGTGGCAGTGACAACCATCTTGTTCTTGTAGATCTCAGGCCAATGGTAAGTAGTTCATTGTGCCTGAGGCTTGATTTCAGTAACGTTTTATTATTCATGAGTTTGGTCTCACTTGTCTTTATTATACAATCCTTGAATAGGGAGTTGATGGAGCTCGGGTCGAAAAGATTCTTGACATGGCATTTATTACACTCAACAAGAACTCGGTGCCTGGTGTGCAAAGTTTCCAGTTCCACATGTTTGTTTTGTTGCTGAAAACCTATTACTTGTTCTGGAAGTAACTTGTCAATGATGCAGGTGATAAGAGTGCGCTGATGCCGGGTGGAATTCGTATTGGATCGCCTGCCATGACTACAAGGGGATTCAAGGAGAGGGAATTCGTGGCAACAGCTGACTTGATTCATGAGGGCGTGCGGATAACACTGGAAGCTAAATCACTAGCATCAGGGTCAAAGCTGCAGGACTTCTTGAAGTTTGTTTCGTCTCCAGAGTTCCCGCTGAAAGATAAGTTGTTGGATCTCCAGAAACGTGTTGAAGCGCTTACAACCCAGTTTCCTATTCCCGGGATATGAAACTGCCTGAGATGATTTGAAGCTTATGTGGAGGGCCAAGTTGTTCTGAAAATGAAATAGTGGGGCCAAGGAGAAAGCATCGCCGTTATCAAATTTTGATGATTGTGTAACATGTCTGAACACAGATGGATTGTAGTAGCAGAGGTTTTATGTTATGGAACTTTGTCGAGTAGGGTTTAAGAGCGAGGGAGGAAAGCATTAAAGTTCGATGCTTTGATCGAAAAGAAGGATGACTCTGCTATAGTCTAGTATGAATCTATGGTGATTATGACTTTATGAAAGTGAACTTTTCTAATCCAGATTAATTAGGATATATCTATGTTTGGAACTTTGGTTCTTTATATATATATATAAATATTTAGAGGCCGATAGTATATTTCTTATAAGCTGTCTGAGTGTATTTTAAATTATAGGTAATTCGGCCTAATGCATCAAACCATTCTAGACTCATCGGTGACTTAAACCACAAAAAATGAACGAGTGAGAACAATGTTGATCCACTCGGCAGCATTGGTCAGAGCACTATATACCCTTAGAATTATAGAGTTGTTGTTAGGTCAGCGTTTCAAATAGTTTATAAAGAAACAGTCCATCGTCACTGATTTCGTGTGTAGAGCATAGCTTTCAAAAGCAAAAGACTTGTCCAAGTTATCTATTCTACTTGTTGCATGAAGTCGTCCAAAATTAGAGATTTGTAATACAATTCAAAAGAAAACTTTGTTATTTCAGTCGTAACTTCAACATGTCCAATCCTAAACCATTGTTAGTCTGTCTTATTTATTTAGCATGGATGATGAAAACATTCAACTAAGCCACAGCTTAAGTGCACGTCTCCTCTGCTTTGTATTTACCTTGTAAACTCGACCAAACACTGCTCCTGATAGCAAAAGGAAAAGCTGATGCTCTGCAGAAATCACTGAGCAATTCTCACTTGCCGCAGCACTCATCTGTTAGGTTTCTGTACCAACTGTCAAATTCTAAAGAAAACTAACAAACAAACAGACAGGCTATATGTTGTTCTTCTATCCTAGTTTATAGAGTCAAAAATTCCTTGACACAACTAAAAGGACAGCAGGATCCTCTCATGTTCACATTTACAACCAAGCTAGCTACTGCCTTCTTCAATTCAACATCGGCAAATGGTATCGAAAACTTGCAATTAACCACCCACAGCTAGGGCATAAAGAATGCATTTTCCTCGAATTATACAGCTATAGTCACAAAATCGAGATCAAATACAAACAGACCAGGATGTATCTCAGGCCTCAGATTCCTCAAACAGAATATCAAAGCAAACCCGCTCAAGGTCCATCTTCTTGTGCTGGAAAAAAAGACAAACAGTCAATCATGTGGCAATTCTATCACCAGTCGCTAACTATTCGCTATGCAGCATTTTGAATTTATAATCACAAATATGGAAACCATTAGGACAACTCACTACTCAATATGAAGCCTTGGAGTAAGCTTTGGGCTCTTTCTGCCTGCTCTGGCGTACCAGATATTCGGATTATCTTTTCAGTCCCATCTAGACTGTCTTCTAAGAGAGTAACGTTTGCTCCAGACAACTGTTCACACAGAGACCTCAATAAATACAAAGTACCTAAAACCCTACAGGGAATAATCAGTTGCTTGACTGCCATACCTCACTGATCTGTGTAAGTTTGTTTTTGGATTTTGCTACCAGCTTGGGAACTGCGTACTCAGGTATAACTACTTCAAGAATGCTCCTAGTCACAAGTGTCACAGGGATTCTGACAGCAAAAGTGACCCAAAGAATGGTGCTTGTCAAGAAAATTTGGTTCATTACAAGGAAATTTTGAAGGGAAAGGGAAAAGGATTATGTACGAGGCACTTTTAGACATTACAGAGCAGATAATAAGAATACCTGTTCGTTGAAGCTGGCACATCATCACGCCTTGCATTTTCATTCTGCCTGGCTGTTTCAGCAACTGATCCACCAGAATCCTAACAAAAAGAATCAAGTAACTTTTTTACGATCTAGAGCAAAGGACAAAGAACGATGCTTTGCTCATAATAACTCCTGTTAAAGTGATTCTACATTAATCAATAACAACAACCTTGGACAATGGAGGTGTTGATGCTTGTTGAGCTGTCTGATAGGATGCTGCAGAAGGTTCAGCTGGACTGTGACTTTCGGCAGGAGTCACGTTATTTGACGAAGCCGCTTCCGCGGGTAAACCCCTCCCAGTAGAGCCATGAGTAGAAACAGGCGGTGTATCCTTTTGGAAGAAGTCTCTGTACAAGTAACTTCGCAATCTCGATGTCACTTCGACAAGAGCTTCTCGAGCTGATTTTATTTCCCCTTCTATCTGCCATTCATTTCAGTGCGATACATGAGACACAAACATCAAGATATTATTACCAACAAAATTTCGAGTCTTGATCTAGGCATTTAAGGAGTTCATTTTTTAGAATAAAAACCATCTTAGAAAATAGGTTTTTTATTAGAACTGTATGGCTTTATTGAGTGCCGAACCTGAACAAGCTCATCGACCCCTGATGCACAGGCAGGAAGTTTCTCCTTTGCCAAGATCTGTACTTTTGCACCAGTTACTCTTTCCATTTCTGACAAAGACTCTCTTCCCTCCAGACAACCAACTTCACTATTTGGTACAAGTAGCCTGGTTTTTATAACAGAGTCTTGATCTGGAACAAGGTCGACGATTCGAGTCTGAATATGTAACAAGGCCTCTTGCGCAGGGAACAACTCATCATCAGGACCCTAAAATATGATGAAAACCAAGAATACTTGTAAAGCACTGAGCTTTCCACTTCGAGAAAGAAAATATTGCTAGTGTCTTATGCAAGAAACTATATTAGATCATAAAGACAATTTAATCCTCATAGCATAAACTAAGGAGAGAAAAACAAGCTAGTAAGAAACTAGATTACCTCTTCAGATGATATGGTGATGATCTGTTCATCTGACCCAGACACAGGATCAGAAACCTTTACGTCTACACCAATCTCATTTTCAAGAAGTTGCAAGATTCCATCTGTCTCTCCAACTACTCTGTTAATCGTACCCATTGGGCAAAGCAGTCGGAAGACAAGTTCAGAGCAAGATGCAGAGCCAGATTCCAAACCATATCCAGATATCCGTGAAGAATAATTATTGCTTCTATGATTGGTGCCCGAACTTCGTGGTCCAAAAGTGTGGCCATCGCAAGATGACCGCCTAGCTGCATTATTCATGTGAGAAACATAATCATCATCCGGGAAAGCACTTTCAGGAGAATGTATTCTCCCTTGGAAATTACTGCGGTCACGATGCTGGCTCTCCCTCAATCGTGATGATATTATTGCAATAGCACTTTTTACATTATTTGCATCACCTAGAACCTGCAAGAAATTAAAAGTGAACGGGGCATTCAACACGAAAAGTTTCTACTAACGTTCTTCTAGGTTACAGCAGCGCAGCCACAAACTAAAGCAAATATTAGCTAAGGAACTATAGAGTGTTAAAACCAAATATTCCCATACTTGCACCAACCAAAAAAAATCAAGAAACTTGTAACATTATGGAAGTGATGCAACAAATCTTATGAGGAATTCACTATCATATAGACATATCAGAATCATAAACAATGAGAGAATCTAAACATAAACTAAGACTGTAATAACAGAAAAACTCAAGATGAGACCACTCCAATAAACTTCAGCAGATGTTTCATTGCTTCATTTCCAATCAGAAGTTTCATCGGACCAAAGAAGCTATAAATCAATGGCTCTATAAACAAAACTTCCAAACAACTTTGAGGCTCAATTTAGTGAATGATTATTAATGGCAATCAAATCATCAAGTATATAATGAAACTGGTGGGAGTTCATGCTATGCCTTGACACTACCCGTATAACTGGAGAAGCAAATATCATAGTATCCATGAGAACAATCTCCTCACACATGGAAACATTTGCTTCTCTCGCTTTAAGGATAGTGTCAAGGCATAGTAGACACTCAATATCTACAAAATGGTCTGAATGGCCTATGATCTGATTGAGTTTTCCCTCATTGAGAAAACAAATTGGTCCAAATTGAGCATCAAAGCAAAAGTGGCGAGGGTCCAAATCCCCGCATTGTGTCATATGGAGAGCCATATTCTGAATTAAACCATAATAATGTCTCGTTCCAAGGTCAAAGATGACAGTTTTTAGAACTGCCAAATGCTAGGATGTAACTCACGGCATTCAAAGATAATAACTCCAAAGATAGTGTCCGTTGCAAGAAAAAAGCCATCAAGTTCCGTTTATATTCAATTCAAATTCAATTTCTAAAAAATATAGTCCGGATATCAATAGCAGAGCAGTTAGTAAGAAGACCTGAACAATCTCCTCAGACATGGAAACACAACGAGGCAAGGTATGATCTCTAGGCAAAACCCTAATCTGGGTCTTTGTCTCCATCCTCATTTGCTCAATGATCTTCCCACCTTTCCCTAACAAACACCCAACATGCATCCTTGAAACCACCAATCTAGTAGCCACTCTGGTATTCCCACCGCCTCCGCCTCCTCCACCTCTTCCGCCACCGTACTCCTCCTCGTCGTTACCATATCCGCCGCCCACACCACCAAACTCAGCATCACTCTCGAGAATCCTCTCGTGTATGAGGGAAAGTGCCTCTTGGGCAGGAGAGAAAGGGGGGATTCTTCCTTCAGGGTCCCTACGTCTCGTATCAGAAATCTCAATGATTCTCTCTTCATCCCCAGGGATCAGCTCATGGACATTGATCCAAGCTCCCGTATGCTGCCTAATGGATTTAATAATGCTACCGGACTTGCCAATCACTCCACCGGCTTTCAAATCGTGACAAAGTATGCGGTAGGTTGTGGTAACCATCAGGGAAGTGTCCTGCTGCTGAGTCTTGGAAGAAGACTGACGATTATTCACATTAGGGTTATTCGGACGACTGTGTCGGCTTCCGTTGTTGTTGTGGTGGGAGTTGGCTGCGGCGGCGGCGGGAGAGTATTGATGGTTGTTGTAACGAGGTTTTGTCCTACCGGTCGAGTCATTGTCGTAGTCCGGGTTATCATAGTAGTAATTCCGTTTAGATCTAGATCTCTCCATGGATTTTTTGTTCTAAAGAGTGCCAACAGAACCGAGAAGGATCCAAATCGCGTCAAGCTGAATAGGGATTTCAACTCCCCATAATGTCAGTAGCCGAAATCGAAAAAATTAGGGTTTGTGAGGAATTGCATTTGGGGTGGGAACGGCGAGAGATAGAGAGAAAGTGTCTTCCGATGGTCGTCGCGGAGGAATCTCTCCGGTTTAAATTTCAAAGCTGTGTCGCGTTGTGTTTGTTTGCTGAGAAAGTGAAGAGTTATCGGGAGAATGTAAAGACAGAGAAAGCTGTAACAAAATGGCTCACATAGATGGGTTTGAAGCTGATTAGCGGAAGAGAAAAGAGAAGAAAGAGTCGGGAACGAAGGGCGGGGGCAGTAATCCAATCCCACCAGATCCATACTAATTAGCGTGCAACTTCCCTCCCTTCCCTTGGGGCGGTTCACGAGCCAAGACGAGCTGACTTCACAACATAGGTCTGCGATAAATTCTAAAATAATATTTAATATTAATAAGGCAGAATTTAGACCGTTTATTCAAATGTCAGATTTTAAATTAGGGATAAATTTTTTTTTTTTTTTTTATATAAACAACAAATTATTTAGATTTAGGTGGTTAGAGTATCAGATTTTAAATTTTGGATTTTTAAGTTTAGAGTTTAGAGTTTTGGGTTTTCAATTTTGGATTTTAGATTTTAATTTCGATTTTAAGTTTCGGATTGTTTAAAAAATGACAAAATTACCCCTGTGCGCAATTTATTTGCAGCGGCAAATACAAGCTTATTTGCTAGTCTCAACTTCACCATTCTCAATATTGGCTCATTAAATTTTAGCCTAGTTCCAAACTTGAGTTAGAAAATTTTGATTTGTCTCCTATTTGAACCTAACCGATTAACCATCATTGGTGAACCAAACTTCAGTTCAACTCAAACTTCACTTATTAAAACCTCTAATAAGAGTCCAATTTAACATGAATTTGAGTTTGTACCCTAAAAAAACATCGACAACTCAAACTAAAAAGACAAGTCAATATAAGATTAATAAGTTTCAACATATGGTTTATTATATATGGTATTTGAGGCAAAAAACAAAGCTAATAACCATATACTTGAGTTAATATGAGTTGGCTTTCGAGTTTGAGCCAGCTTGTGAGCTATCGAGTCGGACATATTCTGTTTCAAACTTGACTCGATTTTATCGGGCCGAACACCGAGCCGCTCGCTTGTGGTTTGGCTGGTCAACAATCCTTCCTGAAAGACTCAGGCCTTTGGTGATTCATTGATCGAAGTTGGGACGACCGGCCCAATCATCATCAAACTGTCTAAGTTGGGGCTTAAGCCCCAGCCTGCGAGATTCAAGTTCCACCTTAAGTCAAACCTTAAGCAGATATTAATGAAATAAACACTATAGGAAAAGAAACTGAATCCCTATTTGACCCCCTAACTTTCGAATTAAACGACACCCTAATTTGAGTCAGTTACAATATTATCCTTTCGTAAAATCGAAATTCATATAAGTTGTGTGTATTGAATAGTTCAAACACTCACAAACACTCTCAAACGTTGATCTGAAGAAGAAATCGAAGATCGGAAGCGAACGTTACAGGTACGAAATAAAAAAAAAAGTATCGGAAGGCCCCGGCCGGCCGCTGTTTCCGGCCCAAGCTAGTCCCGACCGGAACAAATTTCTGGCAGCAGCTAGCTCGGGCCGGAACCGGCGGCCGGCCGGAGCCCCTCGAGGCCGAAACGAGCGGCCGGCCGGGCCTACTTTTTTTTAAAAAAAATTTATGAAATTAATTATTGTGATTAGTATAATTAGAGAATTTTTAGGGTATGGTTAGTGTAATTAGAGAATGTTAGTGAATATTTAGAATAATTAGGGTTTTTTTAGTCAATATTTAGAATAATTAGGGTTGTGTTAGTGAATAATAATTAGGGTTTTATTAGTGAATAATAATTAGGGTTTTGTTAGTGAATAATAATTAGGGTGTTGTTAGTGAATAATAATTAGCATTTTGTTAGTGAATATTTAGGAGAATTAGGGTTTAGGGTTAGGGTATTAGGGTTTAGTTAGGAATAATAAGTGAACCTAATTGAGTAGAATCCGAATTTTATTAGAAACATTTATTTGTTTAAATGCAGTTTAGTGACAAATATGGCGAAAACGAAAGGCGGAGGTAAATCGCACGGTCGAGATCCGGTAGAGGACGAAACCGATGAGATCCAGAAAATGAGAGGAAAAGGAAAACAAGCGGGCATTTTAGATCGGATGAAAGAACAAGTGGTCACCGCTTCACGACGGAAAGAGGGAGAGACAGCGAAGAAGAACAAGAAGTTGAAAATCTACGGCTCTCCTGACCGGTACCCTCCTGTTACGTACCCGGTTAGGTCGTATCCGGAAGATGATGACGAGGATGAGGTTCCACCGTCGGGGTTTGAGTACGATGACACACAGACTTCTCCGCACAGGACTTCTCCACACATGGCTTCTCTGCACACGAGCTCTCCGCACCTCGCTTCTACGGGCTCGTCACATGCCTCCGCGAGTGTCGGCGTGAGAGGAGGAAAACCTAGCAGTCTTGCGCGGGTCTAGGAGGAGGATGCCGCCAGTGGAGTGGACTCGCAGAGACTGAGTCGTACCTGGGAGCTTACTGCAGGGCTTCTAGAGGGTGGACCGAGGACGCCGACAGTGATCCCGAACTTCGGGGGTCACATTGCACACTACTTGTGGGAGTCAGGCGAGGGATACAGTGATCTGAAGGTCTTCAGGTTCCTGAAGCGCCCTAAGCAGTGGGACACTGTGAGCGAGTTCGACATCCAGACGAGGACCATTTGACTGATCATGCAGGAGTCAGGACTTCTTCACTTGGGTCGGTGGCAGCCGGATACTAATGATGAGCCTCTTCTGAAGGCATTTGTTGAGAGGTGGCAGCCGGATACTAACACCTTTCACATGTCGTTGGGAGAGATGACGATCAATTTGCACGACGTATTCCACGTTCTCCGGGTCCCGGTGTTTGGACGACCGCTTCATAAACCTCGATCTCTTGTTGATTTGAGAGCGGGTGTAGCGTAGGCGTTTGGGTTTAGCTCTGTTGCTGCGTTGGAGTATAGTTGGCCCACCACTGTATGATCACGGCGCCATGCACGAGAGGGACATGATCTCCTTGGGAAGCATATGGGGGATGAGACTGCGTATAAGGTATTCCTCTTCTTGGTGGTACCATTTTCCAGGATAGATCGGTTGATCGATCACGCCTCGTTGGTTGAGAGTACGTCATGGGTTCGATCAGTGATGTGCTGGAGTACGCTTGGGGTGCTGGTGCGCTGGCCTGGTTGTATCGGGAGTTAGGGAAGGCTAGCAGGGCGGATGCGAAGGCGATGTCAGGCTGTGTGACGTTGCTTCAGTCCTGAATATATGAGTACTTCCCTAGTGTGAGGCCTCCTAGGATGGTTTGACTGGAGCGTAGGGCGGGAGATGCGTTAGCTGGTAGGTGAAACAGTGTAGAGACACCTAGTCGGGGTGGTGGAGTCCTACGAGAGAGGTTGGACTACTATCGACGCCTCATCGATAGCATGGATTTCAGTGGTGTGATTTGGCTTCCTTTTGGGCCGCATCCTTACCTTGAGGTCCCCGTGTCGACTTTCTGTGGTCTCATCCGCTGCGCCGACGTAGGTGAGTACTACGATTCCTATCGTGTACTCCGACAGTTTGGGTACATACAGGTTGTCCCTCCCTCGATTGCTGTGCCGCTGCGGGCTGTTAGGCCCCGCGCCATCCGTACCTATGCGGTCTAGTGGGCCCCGGCTGAGGATAGGATTTGGTTGGAGACGGACTTCATCAGATTTCACCGGCTACACCTTATGTTTGAGAGGGCAGTGTCCGGGGCGGATGTTGCTCCAGGGTACATGGACTGGTACCTCGAGCACAGTCACCCGCGCATTGTAGCGCCGGCTAACCCCGGTGTAGGCGTCTCAGCTGAGCTTGTAAGTTCGATTTCACCTTCACATTTGACGGGTTTATAATATGTACATGTTGTTTAGCTAACTCATAATTTATGCTTTTTTCATAGATTACACAACGAGTCTTCGATGGTATGGCCTTCTACTTCGATGGTACGCTTGGGCGGCAGCACGCAGACTCGGCTTAGGAGTACTACGACCATATGGAGGGGATACACATGCAGTTTCAGGACCTCTACATGGGGTATCGGAGCCAGAGAGAGAGTCGAGATTAGAGACTACAGTTGTTGTACTTTCCTTTCTTCAAACGCTATATCTGAGTATTGTTTAGCAATTATCGTGCTTATGTTTGTAGTACACACAGTAACTATGAGTTCGTGTTATCTATGTATTATTTTCGCATTTCTACGCTTTCTTCTACACACAGTGACAATAACGGTATCGGAAGGCCTCGGTGCCTCCCGAAAATAATGTATCAGAAGGCCTTGGTGCCTCCCGAAATAAAGATTACGAGAGGCCTCGGTGCCTCCCGAAAAAGGGTACTGGAGGCCTCAAGGCCTCCCGAAAAAAAGGTTATGGGAGGCCTCGAGGCCTCCCGAAAAAAAGGTTTCGGGAGGCCTCGGTGCCTTCCGAAATTTTTTTCGGAAGGGAGTGGTCCCGGCCGGAAGCTCGTTTCGGCCGGGACTAGTGCCGGCCGGAACGAGCCTCCAGCCCGGACCCCTCCCGGCCGAAACAAGCTTCCGGCCGGGACCACTCCCTTCCAATAATTTTTTTAGGGTTTTATGGGCTAAAGTTTTAGAGTTTAGCGTTTAGGATTTAGAGTTTTAGAATTTAGAGTTTAGGGTTTTATGGTTTAGGAGTTCTAAGGTTATAGGATTTTAGGTTGAGAGTTAAGGGTTTAGAGTTTAGGGTTTAGGATTTAGGGTTGTAAGGGTTTAGGGTTTTAGAATTTAGGGTTTAGCGTTTGATTATTTAGGATACTAAAGTTAGGGTTTAGCGTTTAGAATTTAAGGTTAAGCGTTTTATGATTTATAGTTCTAGGGTTAAGGGTTTAGGGTTTTAGAATTTAGGGTTTTAGGGTTTGATTATTTAGGATACTAAAGTTAGGGTTTAGCGTTTAGAGTTCAATGATAAGAGTTTTATGATTTAGAGTTCTAGGGTTAAGGGTTTAGGGTTTTAGAATTTAGGGTTTAGCGTTTTATGATTTAGAGTTTTAGAGTTAATGGTTTAGGGTTTTAGAATTTAGAGTTTAGGGTTTGATGGTTTAGGATTTTAGGGTTAACGGTTTTAAAATTTAGGGTTTAGCGTTTGATGGTTTAGAATACTAGGATCAAGGGTTTAGGGTTTTAGAATTTAGGGTTTAGGGTTTGATGATTTAGGATACTAAAGTTAGGGTTTAGCGTTTGGAGTTTAAGGTTAAGCGTTTTATGATTTAGAGTTGTAGGGTTTAGGGTTTACCGTTTTATGATTTAGAGTTCTAGAGTTAATGGTTTAGGGTTTTAGAATTTAGAGTTTAGGGTTTGATGGTTTTTATGGCCGATTTTTTCGATCAATCCCGATTTGTGTTCACCGAATTGTAAGGAAAAACGTACCGTGAGAGGTTTTCGAAATAAATATTTTGATAGTTTCGTCGGTACAAAGTTTCTCGAATTATACATTTTGATAGTTTTGTCGATACAAAATTTTTTGAATTAGTAAATTTAGATAATTTCGTCAGTACGAAATTTAGGGCGTCATATCATTCGAAAGATAGGGGTCAAATAATAGTCCTAAAAAAATGTCAGGCAGGAGTAATTTCTTCAAACACCTCATCCATCGCCCTTCCCTCGACTGCAGCTTCCCAGCATCACTATCATCGGCCTCCAGTCTCCACTGCCACTATGGAAACCAGTATCATCATTTTCCTCAAACATTTCTACTACCACCACTAGCTCTTCTTCTTTTTCTTTAGTTTCTGCAACATCCTCTTCTACTTCCACAACCAATCTCACCTCATCTGCTGGCGCTTACGGGAGTTATGTTTCTGTTCGGATTCCGTGTCCGCGAAATGTCTATGTTAGTTTAGTTTTCCACTTCTAGTCTTTTTCTATTGCCTGGTGTTGCTTCTCGTTGATTGATTACCTCCGTCCGATCAGGAATCGTTTTCAGATGCTTTACTGGATTTTGGAGCGAGTTCCACCACTGTGAACGATGAAGAAAATGAAGAAGGAGATAGTGAAGTGTCTGATGGGTTTAATGAGGTAGTCTTTGCTTTCCGGTGTTAGTTATCAAATGAGTTTTAATTCATTCAAAAGAACCTCCCTGCTGGCTCTTACTCATGTACATTGGTATTCTTTTGGTAGGTGGTTATTGATTCCATATTTCTGGAATGCCAAGATGTCAAAGCGTGCATTCTCAAAGCTGCCAATGCTGCTGGTTTGAATAAGACACCAAGCTATGATGTTAAGACGGGTGAACAGGATGACTGGGTTCGGAAATATCTGGTTCGTTTCTTTCTTTCTATCTCCTTCAATTTGCTATGTTATTTTGGGTTATTCCTGTGGCTTTCTCTGAATTGTAACTATGGTTTGATATGAGGCAAACCCTTCATATAATACGAGGTTTGTAACCGAGTTATACATAGAGTACTAATATCAGTTGAAGACCTCGCTACTAATGTGGAATTTCCTTTTCGAATCGCATTTGTGTCTTTAACATATGGTTACAATTTTAAAGATGGTGAGCCTAGAGAAGGCTTTCACCAATCTATTTTGAATGCCTGGTGTTTTCTATATCGTCATACTGTGTACTCTAAACGTAACTAAGCTTCATGAGCTATATCTCCATCCAATCCAAACATTACAATAGTTACTCTCTCACCAACAGTCCAAGCTTAAAGTGTCTGACTAAAACTGAAACTCAAACGCCAGAAACTATTAGTTACTTCAAGTTTAAGACTTTAAGTTCACGATGTTCTTACAACTTTGTTTTATTCAATTTATTCCAGGAATACTTTGAGCCACTTGAAGTTACCGAGGGGATTTGGATTGTATCCGAGTGGAAATCTCCCCCGGTAATGATCATCCCGTGCTCATCTTTTTCAAAAGTGAATGCTGCATTTCTGTAGACTCCAGTATGCGACGATATGGAATTTTTTAAACCCACATGCATCGTTGTTTTTCTTTTCCAGAGATGCTGACAGGTAAAATCATTAATAGATGGCCACTGAAAAAAATGGTCAGGTATTTTGAGTTGAAAACTCCAACTTGTCATTGTCAACTATCTATCCAAAAGTAAATTACAATTTTGTGCTATCAAGATGGAGATATTTTTCTTGATTCAAGATATAGGAGATATGGAGATGGAATCTGTAGTGGTTTCACATAGTTAATAATCCTAACATCTTGCTGCTCTTTATTCTCTTTAGTTTAATTATGGTGGGAAACAATTCTTGCTAGCATTTGCTTAACTCAATATTTGGCTTCTTCACCATAGGATGTTAATGCCACGAATATAATTCTAAACCCTGGAGTAGCTTTTGGAACTGGGGAGCATTCTACAACAAAGTTGTGTTTGCTACTGCTAAATGTTTGATCAGAGGAGGAGAATGTTTCTTGGACTATGGAACAGGTTCTGGAATTCTTGGAATTGCAGCACTTAAGGTAACTCATACAACTTTCAGTTCGATTTCGACAAACAATCAGCCTTGAGTCGCTTGTGTTTTAGATTGAAAAGATACTACGTAGATTATTCATGTCAAGTAACAAATTATCATTGATTCACCATGGGGTGGGATTGTAGTTTGGTGCTGCTACGTCAGTTGGAATTGACGTGGATGAGCAAGCAATAACGGCAGCACGTAATAATGCTGCTCTGAACAACATTGGACCGGAGACAATGAAGTTACACCTAGTTTCTGGCAAAATGGATTCAAGGACAGACAGAGTTGTGAGAGGAAAGAGCTCGAACGAAACTGGAGTGTTCCCGGAAACATAAACATGTGACGTTGTCATTGCCAACATACTTTTGAATCCGCTATTGGAACTTGCAGACAACATTGTTTCTTTCGCTAAACCAGGAGCAATTGTTGCTCTATCTGGGATTCTTTCTGAACAGGTATGCATTGAAACACAATTCTTCCTTCTTTGTTATTGCGATTAGCTTCCTTGCATAAAGTAACATCATGGAGATAGGGAGAGAGGACATAACTTTGAAACATTTCTGCTTCAAGTTGAATAAATCTTATTCATTACAGTATTCCTTTTCTGAATAGATGCACATCTTAGAAATTTATCTGTTTAATTAATAATGTTTCATGTACTTGGTGTAGTTTGATTAATTTGGTCTATTTTCTTTCTCTTTTCCCTCATTTTTCAGGTACCACAAATTGTCGACAGGTACTCGCACTTGTTGGAAAATCTGCAGGTTACAGAAATGGATGGCTGGGCTTGTGTAACTGGAAGAAAGAACGCTAATCCTCAAAGAAGCTGAAGGTGTGTGTAGAGAACCGTATGCCAGGACCAGGCATTGCATAGAATCATACTTGTCAAACCAAAAGCTGCTTATTGAACCCAGCAGCTATTATTTATCAGATTTCAACTCTTTCGCAATTGTAAGATACGTCTAAACGGCTAATCTGCGCAACATGTATTCAACTGAGTATCCCAATTCATTCTGAGTTGGCTCACGAGCTAAATACAAGTTGACACGCAAGCCAAACTCAATAGCCTTCCATGCGAGCTGGGGAGTCGAATTCACCGATTTGACTCATTTAGCCTTTGAACACTCAAAGTCTCAAGTCAAGTTTTGAGGATTATTGGGGTAGCTTTTGAACTTAAACCATCATGTCCAGCAATTCAGCTGAAACTAACCTACATAAAGTAAACAACCATATGAACAATTTCTTTCCTGTTCTAAAAGCCAGCACAGCCACAAACTAAAGCAAATTTAAGCCCAGGAGCTGTAGAGTTCTAAAACAAAATATTTCCCACACTTGCAGAAACCAAAAAGGGCCAAGAAACTTCTAACATTATGGAAGTGATGCCACACTATTAAAATATTCCCACTTTTTCATGGAAGAACCGAAGAAATATCAAAATTTCTGGAAAAAAATCAGCAACATTTAGTTTAATTAATTTCGGCTATCCACACACAGCGCCATGGTCGTTGCTTACCCTGCAGTTAATTCTGTATCCAACGTAGGAACCTATCATTCTCTATGTGTCAATATATTATAATCAAATCACGATCTTCCTGAGTTGCAAAGCTTTTAACTAAACAACAAAAAGCAACTCAAATAAAAAAAGAAAACTACAACAAAGGACAGGAAAGAAGCCTCCTCATTATGTCTTAATCTTCTTCCAAGGTTTCGAGGGACCATTCTTCCCCTTCCGTTTCTTTCCCTGCATCTCCTCCGATAGAAATGGTACTTTCTCTTCATGACCTCCACTCTCTGTTGCTTTGGCCACTGCCTCTGCTTCAACCTTCTTTTTCTTTGCTTTCTTCCCATCTTTTAGAACAGCATTATCCGCTTCTTCCTCCACCTCCACTCCCAGGTCTGATGATCCTTTACTTGCATCCTCAGTTTTCCCAAATGCTGCACAAAAGTCCTTGTAAGCAGCTTGTTTTGACTCTTGTTTCAATCTCCATTGATCAGGCCGCTTCCCAAACCTATAGCAACAGAAACCGCAGAATGAATGCAAGGATATCATAATTTAAGGCAAAACTAGTTACAGAGGATTATAACTAGTTATTCAACAACATAACTAGTTATAAGAGCAGCCAGCATACCCATCAATATCCAGTTTCCTTAACAGGTACGGACTTTGCTTCGTCTTGGAATGTTCCAGCTCTGCTTGAACTGCTACCAAGTCTGACGCCATGGCCTCTCTTAGTGATAAATTACTCACGGTAAAGCACTTCTCAACAGTAAAGCAACCAGATGGATTCTTGGCCAGCTCTCCAAAATGTCCTCTCAGCCTTCATGGTTTAGGGCCAAACATCATACATTTAAGACAAAATTAAATGGACACCATATATGGAAAGAATTTCATGACGGACACCTACTTGGAAATAACTCTGCGCTTCTGCTTTCCAGAGGCAGCTGAATTTAAGAATGCCTCGAGGACACGTGCTCCACCGCCATCCTTTGCAACTTCAAGGACATGTTCAACTTCCATGCATGTCATACTTGTAATATAACCTTGTATGAACTCCTGCAACCAAATGAATAATATTACCAAAGGAGACACTTGAACAAGCTACTTATTAAATGGTTCAGTACAAGAGGAACTTACAGCTGGAAATTTAAAAATCGCCTGCAGAATGAGGGAACCCATAACATGCATCCTAAAACCATTTGGCCATCCCCAAGAGGACTTTTCCTCGCATCTCAAATAATTTTCAAGAAATAAAATTCTCGGAATAATCCATCTTGGAGACTCGTCCGATCCGGCACTCACTGCAGTGGCAAGGGCCTGGCAGCACTGTCCATTAACCAGTCAACCGATAAGAGTTAAAATTTCCTTTCCAGAAATCACGGGAAAAGATTTATAAACCGAGGTTCAAAGTTTCACCTCGCGTTCAGAAGTATGAAGTCTTTGACTAGCAGCAATGAAGGAAGCAATTACTCCTGACCTCCCCATTTCCAGTAGATCTTTGCATTTTGGACCAAGTTCTTCCCATATGAACTTCACCTGATAGTCAGCCAATATGGTCACAATATTGAATAAACTTTTGAGCAGAACTGAGATGTTTATTTCCTTCAATCAGGAGAAAATATTAAAAGTGCTCAACGAGTTTTTATGTACTTATATGGCTATGGTACCTGTTTTTCATCTCTTGAGTGAGAAATCAACGCTTGAACAACGAAGTTACCACATCTATCTGATGAAAGCTTATAAAGCGAATTTCTAAAAACTTTCATGAACAGCTCCTGGTACAAACTTTCAGGAGCCACTTCTAATATTACCTGCATAGTCGTACGAACTTGATTAAATAGAAGCATACACTTAAAAGAAGGTTCAATGAACATAGCCGATATGTTTTAAGACAGTCACTGAAAAGAATAGAAGTAGGGGAAACAATAAATACTATAGAAATATGCATACCTCCATCAAGTGGCTAAATGCAGTTTCTTTCATGAGTTCCACGACCTTTCTTACAATGGACAAGTCTATCAAGTTTCCTTCAGTTAAGTTTTGGCTTTTGTAGCCAAGAAGGATTGGAATTACATGCGATAATTCTTCATCATTTCCCGCAAGCAACTTCAGTGCTGTCTGCCAATAGGAAATGTTAATCATGAGTATGATACAAGTTTGAACGGTAGTAATTTGGTCAAAGAAAATAAAACTTACCTAGTGGAAGCATTCCGGTCTAAACAACAAAAACAATCAAGGCAATCCAAGTGGACCGCTGGCCGAAACTTGAAAGACTTGTTAAGTGTAACCAGATGATAAGAAGGTTAAAACTCAGAGAACAGACTTTTAGCTGAAGACAAAGACAGAATCAAGCTTTCACATTTTCATAATGCTAGTCTTTTTGGATCTAACATTGCTAGTAAACCAAGTCTAAACAGAAAGGAAGACACATAAAATGGCCAGATTGAAGTGTACCTGAAGAACTAAACTGCTGCATTGATCCACACGGATGCCTTCTCCATTATGTTTCAACATCGCTGACACAAGAGATTTTAGTAGACCAGGAAATCCCTGGTGAATATGAACTGAATCAGTGCCAGGCATATGAGTTGCTTGTAGATTTAAACGATTAGCCAAAATCGAGGGTGACTTCGCTCCATGAAATTCTGGGGAATCCAACCGTGCGCCCCCATAAAGACATAGAAGTGTCCGGAGAACATGAGATCCATGTTGGCTACACATCATATCAGCAGGATTGGCCGCAATAACCTAAATGGAAAAAAAATATAATCAAAATAAAGATAAGAAAGACTGTAGCTTGTGTTCCAAACAGCAAACAATTAATCGTCTTATAGGATACCTGGCAAATGAGGGATAAGGTCTCTTCAATGGCAGAATAGTTAGCATCGTCTTGAACAAACGTAGCCAAAGACTTGAGTGCTGTCTCAGCGACATGAGAACCACATCTATCAGATGCTATTACAGGGAACAACTCTGCGCCACCTCGGAGAAAGCCACAAAGATGGTCCACATCGCATCCTTCTAGGAGACTTTGCATAGTATGGCTTATTATATAATCAGTTGCCAGCTCAAATTCTTTCCCCCTGGCTTCTTCAAGAGCATTACTGCAAATTACTGATCGCTCCTCTAAGTCAATTCCACTGCTTTCGAAAAGATTCGCAATCTCCGTGAAGTACGTTTTTGTTTCAGGATCAATTTCTTTCCTGGAAGCACAAGAATAGGCAAATTGAAGTTTCAAAATGTTTACATGAAGCTGAAACTTGCAACCTTTGTATAATCAATCCCGAGTCAAGTACCTGATAACATTATGATGTGGGTGTGTTGAGCTGAATGAATCGTGACGCCTCGTAGTTCCAGCGTGCCCGTCTGACTTGTTGTTTACATCATCCCGTTGAAAGCTAGAGGCGGATTTTTTCCCCATTCCCTTTTCCCTTGAACCCTGTTTGTAGAATTTATTATCCCTACCCATCAGAGCTACTACGCAGTAGAAATATCGCTTTTATCAGACCTTCAATAACACATACAAGACAAAAAATCAAGCAGGGAAACTAGCTGTTGACTGGCAGAAATCACAGGCGAATACTTGGTTATGATTTCAAACGAACGTACTAAGCTACAGTGTAAACCTATCAGTGTAGAGCGACGTAAGAAAAAGAAGAGAGGGAGGGGGGGGGGGGGGTGGGGGTGGTGTTGAATAGAGTGGAGGTTTGTGAAGAAGAATGCGGTGGCGATGGAGGGCAAGGCGGTCCGGAAGAGAACTCAATTCGGTGACGGGAATGGAATTAGGGTATAGAGGGCCTGCCATTGCCAGAGTTGGGCCTTAAGAAGGTTTAGCCTTTGGACTTCACGGCCCTCATTCTAGTATGTTTCATGGGCCTTACCTAAGGTTTGTCTGTGTCTTTCAGCAGGGGAATTTCTCATTAAAAATAGGTCATATGATATGAAGGGAAAAATTAGTACGCTACTACTGTATATCCATTTTTGTTTTTGTTACATCGACACGCAAACGGTCAGATTCAGATCTCAACTTAAACGCGGTAATGTTGGCTGTTGAAATTTCATAAATGCCCCTGATATTGGCTATTAAATAATCAGAAAATCAATGCAGTCCATTCGTACACCATCGCTTCTTACTTTCATCCCCGTGTTGCCGGAGATTCGCTGGAGTTTCGCCGGACCACCGCTACTGATAGAATTTCGCGGATCCGTCATCCTCCTCGCCATACGGTGAAGGTCCGTATGGAAATATTCGGAAAAAGTGACCCAGCCGCCCAAACCGGCCGTCCGGTTTCGGCGGCTGGGTCACTTTTTCCTATTTGTATAATTAAATATTTAATTAAATATCTTATAATTACATAAAAATAGTTATATTTTTTAAAATTATATGGTGATAATGATATGATTAATTGTAATTTTTTTATAATTTTTTTCTAATTATATGAATTAACTAAATGCAGAACAACTAATTAAATGTTTTGCAATTATATCACACTAATTTTGTAAGTAAACCCTTATTTAATATCGTAATAATGATATATTTTGTAATTATATCGTAATAATTAAATATTTTATAATTTTATCATAATAATAATATGATTAATTGAATTAACTGTTTATAATTACACTCTATTAAGTATGTTACATAACAAAAAAAAATTTCTTTAGTAGTTCTCTATGAAATAATAATATGATTAATTATATTAATTTGTCTAATTTTATTTGATTATGGTACATAAGAATAATGAATTTTAAAAATTTCAATCATATTTTTGAGATATGAATATAAAATAAGTTGTCTTCAATTATTGCAGGTTACGATTTGCTCAATTAACTGAATGCAGATATGAGTGATACAATAAGTTCTCCTTCGAATAATACTAAAAATAGTTAGACATATTATATCGACTGATAGATTTTGGTATTTAATGTGTAGGGAAATGATGGAGATGGTACTGTGTAGTGGGAAAGTGATGATGATGAAGAAGAGGAGATGGGATTACAGTAAATTTTTTGAGAATGGAGTTCTGTATGAGACGCGTGAAGCCGTCGGTGATGCTGCAAAAGACATCGCAGTGAGTTTAGGGTTTGAAGTGGTTAAGGGTTCATACAAAATACCCTGGTGAAGCAAAGAATTGGTGGTATATGGTATGCAAGCACGGTGGTAAGGCCAAATTACAGTCGACGACATCGTCTTCGGGTTCCACGAAATGACTACGACTTTTAAGTTGGACTGTAGGTTCAAAGTGGTTATGAGGGCAATACCGACAGGTGTTATCTGGCGATGGACGATTCTGCGAGTTGCAGACAAACACAAGCCTGGAGGGGATTCCACAACCACAAACTTGAGGCATTTCGTGAAGGAACTGGCTAGCGAAACCAGCTCACTAACGAGATGAAGCTGATGATTAGACAGACGGAGGGAAATCACGTGCCACCTAGGCAGATTGCGAGCATGTTGAATGGCATGTACAACAATATGATAACCATGAAGCAGATTTATAATGAAACTGCAAAGATCAGGCGTGAGAGGTTGGGCGGTATGAAACCTACAAAATGAACAGTTGTAGAGGCGACAAAACTGGGTTACTTCACTAAATTTACACTGGACGAGTCACGTCGTGTCCATAACATTTTCATTTTTCACCTGGAGGTAGTTCGGATGGTGCATGCATGGTACTTTGTTGTCTGATTGACTCCACGTACAAGAGGAACTTGTATAAGAAAGCAGTGGTTTAGTTGATCGGCATGACGCCAGTTAAGAAGAACTTCAACATTGGGTTGGCATTGGTAGAGGACGAAGCAAAGGAGTCATATGCTTGGGTTCTTAGTAAGTTGAAAGTGGTATTGGGTTCCGGGCTTCCCGATGCTTTTGTGACGAATAAGGAGAGAAGTTTGGCAGCAGCACTGGCAGAAATATTTCCTTCTTCTCGTCATTTGCTATGTATCTGGCACATGAAGAGGAATATTGGAGCCAAAGTGACAAAGTTGACTTCGGACCGACACATAGCCGAGACTTTCGTAAAAGGTCCGTGGGGGAGAGTGCTGAATGCTGCAACAAGTCGAGGGTTCTAAGCCAAGTAGAATGATTTGGTGAAAAGTGGGATCCAACAAGAGCTGGTTGATTATTTGACACTAGAGTGGCTACCTTGCAAGCTTAAGTGGGCTCGTTATGCCACTAATCAGGTATTTCATCTAGGTAACCCTAGCACAAACATAGTAGAAGGTGCTCACACGTCATTCAAGACGTGGCTGCACACGTCGGTACACAAATTGGATGGTGTGTTTCGTACATACCATCGATTGATGGAAGGTCAGGTGATAGAGGTGCGGAAGTTGTTAGAGTACTCTAGACAAAAAGTATTTATGATTTGGGATCCTCCTTACGGTATGATGAACACATAAGTTAATTTATGGGCGATTTAGTTGTTGGATGAAGATCGAAAATTGGTAAGGTCATATATGTGTGTTTTGCGGCTGACGAAGGGCCTTCCTAGTAGACATGAAGTACAGCGATGTCTGGACGCTGGCCAGTTGTTGCAGAAAACACACTTACATTGATTTTGGTCCATATTGGATTACCGTAGTCCTCATGATGCTCCAGAGTGGGAATATGAAGTACGGTCGATTTAGAAAATTGGCATAAAACAGTAGAGAAAATTGAGAGTCAAGGGGAATCTGCTATTCATGATTATAGTCGTTTACTTCAGGGTCACCGAGTATGAGGATGTTCAGGATCCCTAGCAAGCCAAGGTGCTGAAAGGCAGACCGCGTAGGCATCAGAATGCTAGAGAACCTTCTCACTTGAGAAGATTGTGTCAGAAGCAGATCGACAGAAAAAACTGGTAAGACTTTATGGTTATCACGTACATTGTTATTCTGTAACATTTTGTATTTAACATGTTGAGGGTTACCTATATTGTGTAGGTGCCAAACCTCGGAGAAGAAATTCAAATTTCCCTTACATGGCCTATATCCCACAAAGTGTCAAATAACTATTTTCCACCTGGTTTGACCCTGTTATGGACGAGAATTGTGGGTTTCGTGTATTCACATCAATTGTGTATGGGGACCAAGAGTCATACTCACGGATAACGACAGATCTCCTGGACCATGTACTTGTAGGTTTGCATTTCAGGTTTGAAACCGTGTACGGTGCGTATAATCAGACATGGGAACAGGTGGAGCGATGGTTGGCTAGCCCTCATGGATCGTGCGTAGATGATTACTGGATGTGGGATGCCAATCTTTTTGGATTTCCTTCCATGTACAATTGGGTTATCGTGATGTATGCATCTTCGCGTCGGCCCATTCATCTCCACATATATGGTTCTACATACTTACCTATTTCATGTGACGGTCCAGTTTAGCGACTGGATGCTACAATAGAACTCGTTTGTACCGGGAACCATTGGGTACAAATACAGTTAGACGAAGCGAACGAAGTGCGACCAATTCCAGATTTTAGCCAAGTGAATAAGATGGCCAGGGTGTAGAACTGATGACATTGTGGGAGACGCTCTATGGGGCTGAACGAGCACTATTTGTAGGAAGAGGTGGACATCATCCACCATTGTAATTTTTGTTGCCTTTGTAATAGTCTATCTCGATGTATGCTCTGTATAGATGTATTGTTGACTTGTTCCGGTGATTTAATCGTTAACTTGTTCCAATAGTAGCTACATGCACTAAATTTTGTCTACTTTTCAACGTTTTTTAATTGCAATTACTGTATTTATTAATTACAAAAGACATAAAATAATATTTACAAAATCCATAAGATAATATATACAAAATCCAATCCCTAGATTTACAGGCCCTTTGTCATTAGATAAATGTGTTTGGCGAGCTTGAGCCCTTCTGGTCGCTCCTCCCGCTATCCCTGTAAAGGGAGATCGTGGAATGGACGCTCCTCCAAAAGAAATGCGTTAATGGTTGAGGCCTTGGGGATGATTATAAAACTCATAAACGGGTGAGTGGGCACCTCGATCCAACATCTTGATTGGCATCTGTGCTACATGGGCATGAATATCTTCTTCATTCTGTCGCACTGCTATGACTCCTTCCCAGCTGAAGCCCGACTCCTGTTGGCGTTCATGGTAAGGAGCAGGACCATAGGGGTAGTATTTCACGTGACACAATTGACAACTTGTGTCACCAGATGGGAGGCCAATGTTGAAACTGTCACCCGTTTGGGTAGCTGTCTTAGTAACTTCTTAACCATAAGCGAGTGGAATACATTCCTATAGCAAGAATGGCTGGGGGAACACATGTTGTTCACCTTTCACATAGAACAAGTTACTAATTACTGGGAGGATGAGCTGGTAGTGATGGAAAGGAGTCACGTTCTCTTTGAGGGTTCTTGGCCAACCAACCCATTCAGCCTGAAGACGACCCTATTCGTTGGGTGGAAATGAAATGACTGCTAATGGTGCTAAACAATATAGAACAGGACCCAATCTCGACAATCCTGCAGTCAGCCGATAGCTACTATTGTGACGACAGTATCAAACAAAGCACTAGGATCCTCTTGGAGATACCAATCGAGAACACTTTCTACCTCGAGGCAGAGTGTAACCAGGCAGTCTTCAGGGATGTCAAATTCAGGAGAAGCTTTGGAGTACCACTTTACGGAGCCGGTTCGTTCATCAGAAACGGGGAGGGTAGTGGCTAGAGATCGGAAATAGAATGGTCAAAGTTCTTCCCAATTTTGTATGCATCGTGGAAGAACCTTAGTAGGACCTAGATGGGTAGCGCAGACGTAGTATGATAATGAAAAGTAGACAAGACGGTATGTGGCGCCTCACATGTTTTGAGGTTTTAGCCGAATACCGCAAATTTTGTAATAGTAATAGGGTAAATCGTAACGAACGCACACATAGTGGCACGAGTCAAACTCTCGGCATCGCCTGCGAATTTTGGGGTGCATATGAAAATTATAATATTAATAGATTACGCAGCCTCCTTATTTCTACTGATGACTTAGTGCGTGATTCTCGGATTTGGTTACGCGCAACAAACCCTTGCATTCGGCTTTGCTTGTTTTAAAAAAATCCTTTACATTTCCTAACATCCGGTTAATGTTTTAGGTATCATCATCACAAGCACATGTTTTATAGCATAGTTTCATCTTGTAATGTATGACAAGCTTCATAGACACCGTTGATGAGGAAGAGTACGTTATGTGGTCGGGTTAGCGACAACGTGAAGTGTACGGTGATGAACCACCATTCCATACCCTCGCCCCAAACCTGCCAAACTGTCTGATTCGGGTACCAGTGTATGAAACTGATGTGTTAAGGGGCACCTGGTCAAAGTTTAACAAGGAAGAGAAAGTGCT
Organism: Linum usitatissimum; assembly: GCA_030674075.2. Lineage (NCBI taxonomy): Eukaryota > Viridiplantae > Streptophyta > Magnoliopsida > Malpighiales > Linaceae > Linum > Linum usitatissimum. The sequence continues at coordinate 775,219 of JAUJYP020001374.1, forward strand.
ATTTGGTGAGAAATACAAATGTTTGTTTGACCTGATCAATACCCCGTTCCAAGGAATTATGATGCGAGAATTCCTCAATTATTGGGATCCACAGTTTCACTACTTGACAATTAATGACATAGATATTTCTCCACTATCCGAGGAATATGGATCAATTCTACGTCTCAGGGACCTCCCAACTGGGCAAGGTATACACAACTCAATCTAGGCCCAAGGTCGAACAGTCCTTGTCTCACATTCTGGGGGGGGGGGTGACAAAAGATAAGCTGAAGGACCAAATTCAAGTGGGGATAACTGGTGAGTACTTACCCATCATGTATTTACTAGGATACATCCGCAATAGGAGTACGACATGTCATGGGCGAGTGCGCTTTGACACTAATCCTATTTGGAGTAGTACCGACCCCAACGCAATACACTTCATTAGTGAAAACGCTATCATATTTTTATTGGCAGACTATCACAAGGCGAACCCCACATATGCAATCCTGGCAGAAACTTTCACGGCTCTTGACAGCTGCTACGAACTAGCCATGGAAACGCTATATGGAAGTGCTTCCTTGTTAGTCGCGTGGATCTTTGGACATTTGAAGCCATCCCCGGAGCTAGGAATACCTAGTGTTCGGTACAGCAAAGCTCTCCATGGATCAACTAGCACGATTAACCAGTTTATCCAAGCCGAAGGAGGATACGAGAACGCAACACCAAGCCAATGGGAAAGGTATTTTGCCACCTTCGAAGAAAGTAAGCTCAATTTGAAAGCCCCGTGGATGACAAACATGGATGTACTGTATAGATGTGGGGATAATCCTTGGGTCTCTCTGCGAGGACCAAGGGGTTGCACAGCATATGCTCCTACCATGTTTAGAAGAGAAATGGGATTTCTACAATTCATACCAGACACGAAAGGGAGCTAACGGTGACCATAAAACCAAGATAGAAGCAGTGCTCATGAGTTGGGAAAAGACAAGAAGGATTGACTGTACAAGAAGAGAATGGTTGTGTCTAGTTCTTGAGTTGTCAGAGTATGACGATCTGAAGGGTAAGTTCGAAGAACTCCAGATTGAGAGTCACAAGCTGAAAGCACAGCTGAAAGCTAATGAGGGACAACTGAGTTTGGCAGAAGAGGATAATCGGGATCTGAATCGGATAATCAGGAAGTTAGAGAAGTACGACCCAAGGCATAAGGGAGCCATCGAAAGCCAGAGAGATGAGAGTCACCGATTAGGGGCGCAGGTTGGGATGCTTCAGGATAAAGTTAGGGTGTACGAGGAATGAACCATTTCGCTAGAAAGAGAGGTACATGAACGAAGGGAAAATGAAGATGATATTCACATAGTAGTGCAGGCTATGGGTAGGATGAAGAAGATCATAAAAAAAGGACACGCTTTTTGGCAGTAGACGTCGATACCACATGGAGATGATGGAAGCCATGAGAGAAGAAGGCGGGGAGACAACAACCTTCTTAAGCCACATGTACGAAGAATTAGCTTCTTACACAAACATGGCCGGAACCGGAATTAAAATTTTAGAGCTGTAGTTAGTACTTTTCCATTGTGTAATAAATAAACGATCAGTGTGTCATGCTTTGGCCTATAAAAAGTGGTGTAGTAATAAGCACCGCGGGTGTTAGTACTGTACTAGTAAGAGTGTGGTATGTAGAATGTTATGAGTGTGTTATACTGTTAACGAGGATCCGGTTTATAAAACAGTTGTTATGTGTTGATGATGCCATTCCTGTATCCATACATGTTTTCAAATCTCATACACATCATACATCATGAGGAAAGATTGTATTGTTTTAAGTAAAAAATAATAAAGAAACCGGTACCGCTTGTTTACCAGGGAAATCTTTCAACATTGCTCACCAACTGACAACAGTCCCATCACACCAGTATTTGACTCGCCTTAAAGCTAGGATCATCACAGAAGAGACACTAGAAAATCTCCAAAAGGAGATGGATGAGATAAAAGGACGACTAGCTGGGTTTGATGAAATGAAGGAGTAGATGAAGTTGCTCGTAAGATTGATGGCTGGCAAGAAGAAGGTTAGGGAAGGTGAAGACAAAAAGGTTGATTCGAAAGTTCCTTTTCTGGAACCCACTGGTGAAGGAAATCCAGAAAGGAAAGTCAACGTGATCGGTAATGAACAAGAGAGCACTGAAAGGGAAACCAGAGAAGCTAGTGGGGATGGTGTTCACGCTAAGTTTGGGCACGAGAAACATTCTGAGTTTCACGACGATACGCCATCCAAAGAATGGCAAGAGTGCTTAGAAGAGAGATTGCGGGTTGTAGAGGGTGTTGATTCTTATGGCGCCCTCAATGCATCACAGTTATGCCTCGTGTCAGATGTTGTGATACCCCACAAGTTTAAGAAACCAAACTTTGAGAAATATGACGACACCACCTGCCCGAGAAGTCATATGGTAATGTACTGCAACAAAATGGAAAACCATACATATGATGATGAGCTAATGATGCATTGCTTCCATAATAGCTTGGGAGGCTCAACTTTGAGGTGGTACATGAAGCTTGAAAGAACAAGAGTCGGAAGGTGGTAGGATCTTGCTGATGCTTTCATGAGACATTATAAGCATAATCAGCATATGGCCCCAGATAGGGAGGACTTGCGGAATATAGAGAAAAAAGAGAACGAATCATTTAGCAAGTACACCCACAGGTGGCGTGGAAAGGCCGCCAAGGTATAACCACCTATGTCAGAGAAGGAGCTAGTCTCAATATTCTTTGAGACTCTTAAGCCCCCCTTTTACAATAACATGTTGAGGATAATCACGACGAATTTCTCCGACATGTTGCTAATCGGAGAAAGAATTGAGAAGGGGATCAAGTATGGCAGAGTGGATGGTCATGATCCAATTAAGAAGCATAATACCACCCGTAAAAGGGAAGAAGTCAATGCCACACAAGGTGAAGCCCCAAGGACTAGAGGATGGGTTTGACCGCCCACAGGCAATCAGGCATCACCGTATATAGCTGCGGCCCTGCCAGTGGCCCATAATCAACCGTTCACACCTCAGCAAAGGATAGCGCCCAATCCTACTATTCAACCGGAAGAATATCAAGGGAATCAACCCATGCCATACCATGGACACCAGCAAGTTGGAACTTACGGGCAGAGTAGTTCTAACAACTACATGACGCCATAACCGCTCGACCCATCACAATCTCGTTCACGAGCTCTTCCCTTAGTTATTGAAAAGCAAGAAAATTGTCCCAGTCCCACTCAAACCATTGCTACCACCGTACCCCAGCTGGTATGACCCAGAAATCCGGTGCAAGTATCACGTTGGGGCACACGGTCACGTGATCTAAAACTGCAAGAGCTTCAAATGTAGAGTACATCAACTAGTAAGGGTAGGGTGGCTGAAATTCGACGGTCAGCCCAGCCGCCCCGATGTCAATAAGAATCCGCTCCCTAACCACGAGGGGCACCGTGTTGCTATGATCGGAAAAGAAGAACCTTATAAAGAGATACAAGGTGTTGCTAAGATTAAGACTCCGCTGAAGTATATATGCAAGCTACTCATAGACGGTGGTTACCTATGAACCGCCGAGGGGTGACGTATTTCTTCAGGGCTAGGGGGCAAATGCTTATACCACGAAGGCAATTCTAACCACACTATGGATGATTGTGGGACTTTCAAAGAGAAATTGCAAGCGCTTATGGACTCCAAACTGGTTACTTTCGACTCAGGGGTCGAAGGAGCAGCTGACATTTGCATGGCATCGCTAGAAAGTCCAGAATTTGACTTCCCTAAACTTGTAATTCGCTATCAGGTAGCCGCAAGACCGCCACCACTGTCTTTGGAAGTGAGGCCAATGGTTATTAGGGTCCCAAGAACTTTCAAGTATAAAAGCACCAAGGCCGTCCCATGGGAGTATACGTGTCAAGCTGGCAATGAGGGCAATGCGGACTCTTCGACTATAACCAATATAACCGGTTTGAGTCACATCACATGGAGTGGAAGGCACTATGGCGTGCCTGATGACCTAAACGATATAGAAAGGGTTAGAAGGGTAGAAATAAGGCAAGGAAAAAGAGCGTATTCCAAAGTTGCTGGACCAGATAGTGTTTATCCTCGGGATGAATGCGAGGGGAGGAAAGAAGATGAAGATTATGAACCAAAAGTTAGTGATGAAGATGCATGTGAGTTCCTGATGCTTGTAATGCATAGTGAGTTCAAAGTAGCAGAGCAGCTTAACTGCACCCGACGAGGATTTTACTCATGTCCCTGATGCCCTATCGACGAGACCTCATAAAAGTGTTGAACCAAGCGCACGTCTGCCACGATGTCTCGGTAGAGCAATTTGATGGGATAGTCGGAGCGGTTTTAACAAACGAGAAAATCACTTTCGATGAAGACGAGATACCTTCTGAAGGAATGGGCCACACTAAGGCACTGCATATCTATGCAAAGTGTAAGGATTTCATGATAGCCCGATGCCTAGTTGACAACGGTTCGTCACTGAATGTTATGCAAAAATCCACCCTAAACAAGTTTCGGATTGATGACTCGTACCTCAAGCCAAGCTACAAAGTCATAGGGGAAATCTCGCTACCCATTCATGTGGGACCTAAGGTCTTCCAAGTGGATTTCCACATAATGGATATAAACCCTGCATACAGCCTGTTGTTCGGACGCTCGTCGCTCCTCAGATCGGGTGTAGTGCCATCATCCCTACACCACTAAAGTTTGCAATCAATGGGAAGCTTATTGAAGTGTTTGGAGAGGAAGATACGCTGATAACTAGAGCTTAGGAAGCACCCTACATTGAAGCCGTAGAGGAAGCCCTGGAAAGCGCATTCCAGACCTTCGAGATAGAGGATGTCGCATACGTAGGGCGTAGTGTGGCTTGGAAATGGCACATCTCCCAAGCGACTTGACATTAGCAAAATGCCTGGTTAAGGACCTCCACTATTCAGAATGGCAGGAGGTGCTGAAAGAACCCATCCAGGTCAAAGAAAACAAAAATCGTGCGGGATTGGGATACATTCCAAAGGGTGATGATATAAGGAGGATCCAAAGGGAACAGAAAAGGAGGAGGATGTCCAGGTTAAGAGGGACAGAAGATGATGAAGGCTTGACCTTCATACCTCACATCACAAGCACATTCAGGAGCGCTGGAAAGATAAATGTGAGGAGAAACTACACTAATCCGACCACCAAAGGGTTATTGTCGGATTTTGCAAATCTCTCCATCAGCATGCTACGTACGGGAATTATGACCAGAATAGAGTGGGTGTGCCAGCTCTGTCTGGAGGAAGAGCTGAGCAATTTGGTGTCTTTGGAGTTACCTTCACCATCGCAGATGTAATAACTCTAAAAAAATGACTACTAAACAAAAGAAAGCGAGGACCTCCTAGTGTTTTAAGTAATCCTGGATGCATGTATCATATTTTCCGAGTTTAATAAAGCATGTTTTTCATAAGTCTCAATCCGTGCATCGTCCATATTATTCACTTCCGTTTTTCTTCTTTTTCCTTTTCTATGCCCCCTCGCGTAATAGGATTACAGATGTGTTTGAAAACAATGAAGACTTTCGAAACACTAAAGTTGACTTTGACCGCCCACTTTATGAGATTGAAACCAAGGAAGGGAGTTATGGTTCTGACCTCGAAACAGATTGGATAGCAGAACAAGAAGAGCAATCCTTGGAACCTTTCTATGAGTCAGTAGATATGGTGAATTTGGGAACATAGGAGAATCAGCGAGAGGTCAAGGTAGGGGATAATTTAGACCGAGCAAAAAAGGATAGGCTCGTCGAACTACTCAGAACGTCCAGGATGTTTTTGAATGGTCTTATCTGGATATGCCAGTCCTCGATGAAGAAATAGTAACACATTACTTGCAAATAAGGGAGGAGTTCAAGCCAGTAAAGCAAAAGTTACGACGGATGAAACTGGAATGGATACTCAAAATTAAGGAAGAAGTGCAGAAGCAATACAAAGCCGGGTTCTTGCAGGTGGCATAATACACTGATTAGGTCTCTAATATAATCCCCGTGCCTAAGAAGAATGGGAAACTGAGAATGTGCGTAGACTACAAAGATTTAAATAGGGCAAGCCCGAAGGACAATTTTCCGTTGCCTCACATAGATGTTCTCGTTGATAACACCGCCAATCACCATATGTTCTCTTTCATGGACGGTTTCTCAGGATACAACAATATCAGGATGTTTCCGGAGGATCGGAAAAAACCACCTTCATCACTTTATGGGGAACCTTTTGCTATAAAGTTATGTGTTTTGAACTGAAGAACCATGGGGCAACCTATCAGCGGGCGATGGTCACACTATTCCATGACATGATACATAAAGAAATACAGGTATATGTGGATGACATTATAGCAAAGTCAAAAAAGGAAGACGACCACGTAGCCGTGCTACGAAAAAATTGTTTGAGCAACTCAGGAAGTACCAACTCCGACTGAATCCAGAAAATGTACATTTCGAGTCACCTCAGGAAAGCTGCTTGGTTCCGTGGTTAGCCGAAAGGGGATTGCAATGGACCCTGACAAAGTGAAGGCGATAGTTGACATGCCTCCTCCCCAAAAACAAAAAGTGGTGTGGGGATTCTTGGGACGCTTGAACTACATTAGTCGGTTCATATCGCATTTGACCCCGACGTGTGAACCCATTCTCCAACTTCTAAAGAAGAACCGGCCTGTAGAATGGGATGAAGGTTGTGATCGAGCCTTTAAGAAAGTCAAAGGGTGTTTATTAAACCCTCCGGTTCTGGTCCCACCAACTTCAGGAAGGCCGCTAATATTATACTTGATGGTATTTGAAAATTTGGTAGGCGCGATGTTGGGCCAACACGATGAATCGAGAAGGAAAGAGCACGCCATATACTACGCCAGCAAGAAGTTCTCTAACTACGAATCTCGATATACATCGCTCGAGAAAACTTGCGGAGCATTTGCATGGGTAGCCAAAAGGCTGAGACATTACATGTTATATCACACGACGCTCATAATATCCAAAATGGACCTATCAAGTATGTCTTTGAAAAGTCGTCCCTCTCCGGACGGATAACCCAATGGCCAGTGCTGCTGGCAGAGTACGATATTGTTTATACCCCAAGGAAGGCTATTAAAGGGAGTGTAGTGGCAGATCATCTGGCAGAGCATGTGATCTCGGACCCGAATCCGAAGTTGATGGCCTTTCCGGATGAAAGTATAATGAGCACCGATAAATCGGAGGAGGGCTTGGTCCAAAAAACATGGGTGATGAAGTTTGAAGGGGCCTCAGACTCATTGGGACAGGGCGTCAGGGTCGTGTTCGTCTCTCCCAAAGGGAAGGTGTGTCCTATCATTGCCAAAATTTTCTTTGACTACACCAACAACATAGCGGAGTATGAAGTGTGCGCTTTCGGGATCCGAGTTGCTCTCAAAATAGGCATTAAGAATTTAAAGGTATATGGTGATTCAGTGCTAGTAATATACCAGTTGAAGGAAGAATGGAAAACTAGGGATCATAAGCTCGTCCCATACCAGAAATACATAGGGGAAATGGCGGCAAAATTCAAGTCGATACAGTTTCATCACATCTCGCGAGTCGACAATCAAATAGCGGATGCTCTCGCCAGATTTTCCTCGATGTACGAACTGGACGAGACTGAGGTTAACCCACGAATCGAAATAAAAAAGCAAAGTGCACATGCCTACCTAGCTAATGTTGAAGAAGAGCATGATGGGAATCCCTGGTACCATGACATGAGGACCTACCTATAGAAAAGGGAGTACCCAGTTGGGGCATTGGAGAATGATAAAAGGACCTTACGGAGATTGGCGATGGGTTACTATGACGATGGGACTACCCTCTACAAAGTAAGCCATGACTCTATGCTTCTAAGATGTGTGACCGCCCCTAAAGCTCAGAGAATCATAAAAGAAGTCCGTGAACAAGTCTGCGGCACACATGTCGGTGGTCACGCGTTAGCTAAGAAGATAATAAGGATGGGTTACTATTGGTCGAAGATGGACTATGACTGTGTAAAATACGTGTGAAAATGCCACAAGTGCTAGGTTTATGCCGATGAAAAGCATGTGCCTCCATCATCATTGCACGTTATGGCATCTCCTTGGCCTTTTGTAGCATGGGGAATAGACGTTATAGGTATGTTTGAACCAAAAGCGTCGAATGGGCATCGTTTCATCCTAGTATCCATCGACTACTTCATAAAATGGGTCGAGGCAGTGTCATACGCAAACATCACCAAAAGCGTCGTCACGAAGTTCATAAAAAAGGAAATCATTTGCCGGTATGGGCTCCCGGAAAGAATAATAACTGACAATGCAAAAATCTCAACAATAAGATGATCAATGAGCTTTGCAACTAGTTTAAGATCAAGCACCACAACTCGGTACCATACCAGCCAAAGATGAAGGGAGCAGTTGAGGCGGCGAACAAATCTCAAGAAAATCATATAGAAATTGGTCGTTATGTACCGCGATTGGCATGAAATGCTACCATTTGCCCTGCATGGTTACCGAACGTCAGTAAGAACCTCGACGGGATCGACGCCTTACCAATTGGTCTATGGTATGGAGGCGGTGCTTCCCATAGAGGTAGAAATACCTTCAATAAGTTATCATGTAAGCAAAATTGGAATAAGATGAGTAGGTAAAAGCGCAGTATGGTCAGTTAAATTTAATTGACGAGAAAAGGTTGGCAGCTATCCACCACAGACATCTGTATCAACGCAGATTGATTAGAGCTTTTAACAAAAAAGTGAAACCACGGGCATTCCGCGAGGGAGAGTTGGTAACAAAGAAGATTTTTATTCGACAAGGGGACCCAAGAGGAAAGTGGACGCCGAACTATGAAGGGCCTTACGTAGTGAAGAGGGCTTTCTCAGAAGGGGCATTGATACTAACAAACATGGATGGAGACGAGCACCGTTACCCACTTAACTCTAATTCAATGAACAAGTACTATGCTTAGAGTTCACGACAGAGATGTACGAGGTCGGTTTCCATCCATAAAGTGAGGGCTTAAGTCAACTTTATGTTTTGATACTTCATGAATTCTCAAATACTATTCTCATAGCCGTGGTTCACGTGCCATCAAACACAATGAACGTGGCACAACACCCCAAATGAACCTCATACGAATGCGTTCGTGCATACACTTTCACTCTAATTAATTAGTAGGAGGTCTTTTTTCAAATGAAATTAGTGGTAAAGTGAAGGAAAAAATGATAGTAATAATAATGAAAATTGTTAAAGAGAGGCTAAAAGAAAAGAAGCCCAGATGGCAGGTTTGCTCCACTTATTCCAGCCCCAAAAAACAATTAACGAGCGACGTCGTTGTCTTACCATCATATCCAGAAGTATTTGACAAAGTAGGAAGGAGATCCTCATGATCACGAGGTAGAATCCAAGATCTCCGTTCTGTAGACCCGATCTAACTCGCGTTCAAAAGGATCCGGGTTACGTGGAAAGCGTCCAGTTCGCTTCAAAAGATTGGTGGCGACTCCAAAACCCCTTCGAGCCATCGACGCCACGGACGGAAACATTCTCGACAAATGTGCTTACTTACGAACCTCTTGATTCGTAATTCGACCACTGTTATTTATAAAATTTGGAGAAGTAATGAGAATTAATAATGGCTTGCGATTTGGTGATTTATTTGTTGCAATTTTGATAAGTAGATAATTTTGTAAGACCCGAAACTCTTGCTACGGATGCGGGATTCATACAATGTTGTTATAATATTTCTTAAGGCTTATTATTTAAGGAATTTTTACACCCTTCCCTAATGATGAATTAGTTTGTTTATATTAATTAACTTCATTTGACACAATCACAGACACATTATAGGACATGAAACAAACTCATATTCAATAAGAACGTTGCAAATATTTTTAGTAATTCGATAATTATATGGGCGTTATATTAATGTTATCAGTAATAAAGTTGTTAATTTGATTTAAAATACTTGGAAGATTTGATTTTTTTGGTTTTACTTTTCTTACTTCTAAATACGAAATAAAATTAGAGAATTTTTAATTTTGTTATTATCCTACCCTTATTTTAGTTTTAGTCTACTCTTATTTCGGGATTAATAAAACACTAATCTAAACAACTCACAATAAGGGGCTTAACATTCTGATCGATTTGGCCCCGGCTCGAGCTGGGCCGAACCAAAAAAATCGGGCCGAAACGAAAGAGGCGAGGTGGCTGGATCGCGCGCTGAGTCACTCGAACTGGTTACCCGATGTCAGCCCCGAGGCACGAGAAGACTAAAATGCCCCTGACTAGTCCACGCACTGAAGAAGGAAGACATGGGCGAAAACGTAGTCTAATAATTTAACCCTAATTGGTTGTATAAAAAGTCTTCCTCAAAATAAAAAAAATGCTCACTCTTTACCCTACCTCACTCTCTCTTCTCCTCTCTTCTTTTAAAATTTTCTGACCTCTCTCTAAACTCTCTCTTCCTCTCCTTCTCCAACGAGGGAGGCGGCGTTGCCGCTCGCCTCCTTTATCTTTCTTTCTTTTCTTTTCCTTTTTCTTTCTCCTCTTTTCTCCTCCTCTACTATTTTCCTTCTCCTCTTTTTCTCTCTCTTTTCTTTTATATTTTTCTTCTCTTCTCCTTCTCCTCTCCTCTTTTCCTCCTCCTTCTTCCCTCTATGCTTACCCCTCCCTCTGCTCCGACGACGGATGCGATGCTGCCGCCGCTCGTCCTTTCTTTTCCATTTTTCTTTTCTTCCTTTGTTTTTTCTCCTCCTTCTCTTTTCTCTACTTTCCCTTCTTTCTCCTCCGGCGGAGGCAGCGCACCTCCATTTTTTTTCTTTTCTTCCTCTTTTCTTTACCCTTCTGTTTCGACGACGACCCACAGCGACGGCAGTTGCGGCGTCGTCGGCACCTCTCCCTCGACGACAATGAAAAAATAAGACAAAAAAACTCAAATCTACCTCCTTACCCTTCCATTTTTTTGATTTTAAACAGATATGGGTTTGCACGTCATTGGGGATGCCTTAGGCGAGACCTCCAGCGACATGTAAGGTCAGATCTACGTATCTAGGGTTTGAATCTCGCTTGTATGGCTTTTACTAACTTTTATTGTTTTTTTTTGGTTTTTTTTATGGAATCGGCATAGTGAAAAGAAAAGAAGACCTCACCGCCAACGATGAGGCCGGCGGCAGCGACGAAGAGACGGACAGCGAGAAGGGGAGTAAGGTAAAAAATATTCTGTTTTATTTTATTTGACTAACCCCTATTTTAGAAAATAATGAAACTAACCCTTTTTTGTCATTTTTAGGCGAGAAATCCAAAGAAAAGCATACCTGAATCGCTGAAGAGAAACGAAAGCAAAAGAGAGAAAAAATAGCCTAATGGAAGGTAAAATCATAATCTCTAATCATTCTGATTTTGCTTGATAGATGACAGTGAGTTTGTTATTGACTAGGTTGCTTAAAATATGAGGAAACTTGACTATTTTGTTATCGAAGCTGAACTAGTAATCTAAATGGTTGTGAAAACAATTTTCTATTTGGAAACTTTGGTTATTTTAATACTTGTAATAAAATGCCAGAAACAATATTTGACAGAAAATCTATATTTTAGCGCAATTTTGGCACCATATTACGAGTAGTTGTAGTTCTTGAGTTCTTAATGTGAATGGTGTAAAATGAGTGACATGAGGTTGTTCAATCCGCTGTTAATCTGTTTTCCAACAGCCTTTTTTGAATGCAGAAGCTTATTTTACCCTTGAATTCATTGTTTGCTTCAGTAGGTTGTTTGCCCGTTTAGTAGTTGTGAATATCAAGTTAAGAGTAGCTTAAAGGGCAACAAAATAGACAATATAGCATATAAACCTAGTGAGCATATTGATAGGTGTTGAAACAGAATATGAATGGTATGTGAATGATTGAGGATCGGAAAGGAGTTTCTTTGGAAATACCGACCTTCGAAAGGTGATTTTTGTTCTTCTTTTTTTGACAGTCTTTGACAAGAGTTGTTCGCTGCTTGCTTCGAGGGTTTGGAACTTTGGAAGTTTCGTCACAAATTTTTGAAGTTTCTTACTTTGGACTCTTTTGTTTATTCTTAAATTTTTGGGTGTAGTGGGATTGATTGCGGTCGGGAATTGGGAGAATGTTGGTGTTATGTTACTTAAGAATACTATCCCCTACCTCTTTTTTCCTTCTTTTTTCTTCTTCTGATCCAAACTCTACTGTCTTATACTAAGAAAAAGGTTGTTGCCTCCCTCCTTTGCCAATTAAAGGTTGGCAGCATCTGACAGAAAATGGGAGGTGGCCGCCTCCTGATAACTAACAGTGTTGGGCTTGAGAAGTGGGCCCGAGAAACGGGCCCAAGAAACGGGCCTGATATCGAATTGGACCGAAACATCCATACTGTCATGAAAGTCCCTTGACTGGTTTATCTCGCTCGACTTCGAGATAGTAGTCGTGGGGTTTATTTAATTCCGCAGCTCCATTGATATGAAATAACTTGCTGATAACATTTAACATCGTTAGAAGTACAAATTGGAAACATATCACCTAGTTACCAACATTGCTCTGTAACATATACTTTAGTAAATTTGCAAGTAAAATTGTCACACAGATTGACAGATAAAATTGGCTCGATGCTAAATCCTCGCTAGAAATACTAGGGTTGTTTAATGACATGATATTGACACGAATTCCATACCCGGATGAAATTTGGTTATTATAGTTGCCCCTCTTTGTATTACTTTCTTTTGGAGGTGGAAATTAGAACAAAGACAGAAACCAAATTTCGTACGAGCTCCCGAACTTCTCACGTCCAGTCCATTAGGGTCCAAGGATTTGTCACAACAGCGGGCCTCTGAAAGCGCTTAGAAAACAAACTTACAACCTGACCACACAAACAACATGCACTGCACTTCCCTATGGGTGTCGGGGTGAATGTACTAGGGACTTGGCTTGACCTATCTCCCGTGCCATGGGTTGATTGTACTAGGGACTTAGCTCGACTTATGTCCCATTCCAAGGCGCGATTTGTTTATCCCAGGATGCTAGGGTTGATTGTACTAGGGACTCAAGTTGACTTATCTCACGTTCTAAGGCACGATTCGTTTATCCCGGGATGCTAGGGTTGATTGTACTAGGGACTCAGCTTGACTTATCTTCCGTTCCATGATGGGATTGAAGTACTAGGGACTTAGCTTGACTTATCTCCCGTTTCAAGGTGCGATCCATTTGCCCCGAGATGGTAAGGGTTGATGTAATAGAGACTCAGTTTGACTTATTTGCCGTTCCAAGGTGTGATTCATTTCCCAGGATGTTAAGGCTGAATGTACTAGGGATTCAGTTTGACTTATCTCATGTTCCAAGGAGCGATCCATTTGCCCCAGGATGCTAAGGGTTGATGTTGATGTATTAGGGACTCAGCTTGACTTATTTTCCGTTCCAAGGTGCGATCTATTTGCCCCTAAATGCTAAGGGTTGATGTACTAGAGATTCAACTTGACTTTTTTTTAATTGATTTGTAATTTAATTTAAATTTGCCACATCAGCATTGATATTCAATTTTTTATTAAGTTGGATGAAAAATTGAACGAAATTTCGTTTAATAATAGAATTCAGCTTTTAAATAGTTTGGGCTAAATTTGTCAAAGTTTTGAAAATGGGTTTAGGCCAAAAGGATATTAACAGAAAAATAGAACACGGAGAGAAATAGAAAAATAAAGATAAGAAAAATCGGAAATTGGTTTCAGCCTCATGGCGCAGCAGTATCAGTAACAGTAGTTAGTAAAAATTAATTCTCAACAATGATTTAAACATTGATAAACGCTTCTCCCGAACGGAAACAAAGGGAAACAAAGCAAATCCTTAAATTTCTGCTCCCCTTACTCCACTCAAAACTCTCTTGGCTCCAACATTTAGGTTAAACTCTCTTCGCTCCGGCATTGAGGTTTCTTGGCTAATATCTTATCTATTTACTTCGAGTCACTTTCATCACTCCCTAAAAACTTGTTCTGACTGAATATGCTATTAGGAAGTCTGGTTTTCCTTTGGTATAATACTAGTAATACGTTATTATAGTTGAACGAAGCGCAGTCTGTCTGCTTTTTCAGCTCCTTTCTCTGGTGGAGAAGTTGTTCTTTCTAGGCCTGACATTGATTTTGATTCATCCAACGGAATTGGGAATATAAATAATAATCTGCAATTTGTATGGCTACTGTTCTACTGTTGGTGGATTAAATAGGTCGAAGTAGTTAATGGGACTAGAAAGTCATGGTATTTGGCAGATTCATCTTGGTTATTATATCCGCCGACCCCGATTTGCCATGCAAATGGTTTCTTACATGTTCAGATTTCCTAAAAGACTGAAGGTTTGCATGTTAAAATTCCATTCCTTCCGATTCCTTTTGGAAAACGTTTGCTGTTTTTCTTCTACTTCCTGTGATCCTTTCTTATGACCGATTGCTTAAGGGAACTGAACTGTACAAGTCATTTGAAAATTTCACCTAGTTTTATGTGATTGGAATCATGTGAGACCAAGGTTGTAGAAGGCGTAAGGGGGTAGTAACGCGGTGAGGTCCTGCCTTACGCCTTGGCCGATTAGGCATTTTGAAAAAATATAATAGATTTAAGTGCAAAGTTCAAACATAACGTGGCAAATTTCACAGATAACTAATGTTCAAGTTCTAACATAGAAGAATGCACACATAAGATAAACCATAAAGGCATTAGATAAGCCATAAAGGCGACATCAAGCTCATAGCTTGGTAAGTCGTCAATATTCTTCATCATCCTCGAAAGCGATCGGCTCTATTTCCTTGTTATTTTCTTCTTCTTCAGAATCAAACTCTTTATCATGAAGCTCTCTCACTAGTCTTGCACTCCTACGCGGTTCACGACTCTCACTAGCTCCAATTGCATCATCAATAACACTCCATGGGATGTCGTCGTGTCCTCCATCGTCTTCATCCCTAAACACATGCAATGTATGCATGTCTCCTCCCTCATATATGAATCCTTGAGCTTCAACTGAATCAGAGCTCATGAGAACATCAATATTCTTCTGATCCTTTAGCTTCCTTTGTTTGGACATCAATTGGGAGTTGAATTGAATGTACACTAGTTGATTGAGGCGAGTTGTTGTAAGTCTATTCCTTCTCTTAGTATGAATCTACAAAAACAATTAACTATGACCTTGCATCTAATATCCACTTCTCTACAATAGCAATGACATTAGATAGAGATTTGAAGACTAACCGACTCAAAAGTGCTCCAATTTCTCTCACAAGCGGAAGAACTTGAGGTTAATGACATTATTCTTATAGCCATCCTCTGCAAATTTGGTGTCTCACCTCCATACATTCTCCACCAAGCAACTAAGAAGACAACTAAATCTAAATTAGCTCATAAGACTAAATCATAAATGATAAGGAAATGAGGGAAGAAGTACTAACCAGGATTGTAATCAAAATTCTGACAAAATCTTGCTAACTTCTTTCCAAAGTGTCCTTCTTTCTTTTGAAATATGGTGAACTCAATGTTCACCGCCTGATCGTGTATATCCTCATCACAACCATAGTAGAATTTCTCAACAGTGGTATCAATGATGTGGTAACATCGGTATTATCAAATATTGATGGGTCGGCATAGCTATAGTGAGGATTCAAGAGATATGCTGTTAAATGGAAGGGAGTATCAAGTCTACCTTTCATCTTCTTGTCCACAATAGCAATGACTTCTTTGCAGCAAAGTTCCTCACTAATTAATGCCTCCTTTAGCTATCTCTTTGCCTTTAGAAGTTTGTCATACACAAAACCCATCGAAGGTTTCACATCTCCATCGACCAACCGAAGCAGTTTCACCAACGGCTCAAAGACTTTCAAGCAACTCTCCACACAATTCCAAAACCCCATCCTAAGAATTGTGGCATAAGCATCTTGGCCTTTCTTTGTACTTGTCTCGTTAATAGAAGTCCACTTTGAATCCACTACCATCTTCCTCAATTCATCTTTCTTCTCCATCAACCTTTGTAAAGTAAGAAATTGAGAAGCAAATCGTGTTACACCTGGTCGAATGATCTCTCTTCTCTTAGTGAAGGACCTCATCAACTCTAAAGTTCGATGATGACCATATATGAAGATGGTGAAAGCCTTAGCCTCATCAATAACTTTCTTGAACTTTGGAATGTTGCCAATTCCTTGGAGCATTAAATTGATGGTGTGAGTTTCACAAGAACTCCAAAATATGGGTGGCCTCTTCTTCTCCAAGAGATTCTTTGCTGCCATGTTGTTGGAAGCATTGTCTGTCACAACTTGAATGACATGCTCATCTCCAACTTCCTCAATGGCATTGTCAACTAGCTCAAAAATAAACTCACATGTGTGATAAATATTTGAAGTGTCTGTAGACTTTATAAAGCTAGTCCCCTCAGCATAGTGTGTGACTATGTTCATTATACTCCGCCTCTTCATGTCCGTCCAAGCATCAGTCATAAGCGAGCAACCGTTCTTTTCCTTCTGTTTCTCACGGTCAGCTAACAAACCCTTTGTTCTTGAATATTCTTCTCTCAACAAAGTCTCTCGTAGGTCGTACGGAGAAAGAGGCTTCAATCCAGGACCGAATTGACCAATGGCCTCACACATTTGCCTGAATTCGTCATTGTCAATGGCATTGAATGGAATAGCTATAATAAAAGTTCACATACTTAATTAGAAAAAATGAACTTGTGTTTGTAAGGAATAAATGAGTGGTATAGTTAGAAACTAACCATGTGTATACACCCATTTTGCAATGTATTGATGGACTTGAAGTGTCCTCTCCTTTCAAAGTGCTTGGTTTATCTTCTGTTGATGAAGTGTTGGCATTGGAGAAGTCATAGTAGGATCTATAGGACGTGTCCACTTATCCATAGGACCCAAGCTAGTCGGTCTTGAACTATCAAAATAACTCATCTCCTCTTCATGTTGTGCATCAGAAGAAACATTAACATCCTCTCTCAGAACTTGTTCACGTTCATGCTTCTCTTTCTTCTTTTTTTGAAAACTAGAGAAGTATTCCAAGCATTCATCACGAGCTTCTTTGAGGCATTTTGTGCATTTAGCCACTGAAGATCCAATACCAGCTATGTGTTGCTTGAAACGGTTTACACCTCCACTGCTAACATGTTGACAAAAGTTGCACTTGACTTTGTCTTTGTTAATCGGATCAGCAATTTTTCCGTATTTCCACCCAATATCACCCGACCTTCTTTTCAGGCCACTAGTACTACTACTATCAACTTGCGTATCATCTACTCCCGATGAATCTGCCATGGCAATCCTGCATAACCAATCACCAAATCCCCAGATAATATGAATAATCGTCCAAGTGGTAACTTCATGAACTGGTCTACTTCAACGTATCCACGACAAGAATCTCAAACACAAGCAAAGACATGTCTACTTCAACTATCTAAACAACCAGTCTTTGAGGCACATTGTTAAACTAATTCACTAAATGCCTACTTAATGGGGGAAGTCAAGCAAGCTGCAAGCAAACACAGAGGAAGCATCTCATGTGCTTCACAAGCTGCAAGCAAAACACAGAGGAAGTTGCAACCTATAACACAGAGGACAATGTACATAAACAAACACAGAGGAAGATGTACACAATAACTTTTTGCTGCAATATAGTAATATACAGAGGAAGATGTACACAAAGTCACAAACACAGTTCTGTACATGGTCGCTTTACTATACAAAAACTCAATGGGAGCAGAGCACGATTTCAGTACAAAAACTCAATGGGAGCGAGCAGGAGAAGCGAGCAGAGGAAGCGAGCAGGGGAAGCGAGCAGAGGAAGCGAACAGAGGAAATCACCTCGATTTCCAGCGATGATGACACAAAGGAAGAGAGCAGAGCACGATGGTTGGGAGCAGAGCTTGTTTCCAGCAACGAAGTACACAGAGGAAGAGAGCAGAGGAAGAGAGCTCGATTTCCGCCGGCGATTTCCAGGAAGAGGACCGCCAGAATCGACGCACAGAGCGGCGGAGATGGAAGGAAGATGAGGGTGAATCGGAAGGAAGATGAGGGTGATTTCCAGTGCTCAACAAACCCGGTGAGAAATCGATATGCGTTTTAGCCTTTAGGTTAGGGTTTTTTTTAAAGCCGCCTTTTCCGCTTCATCCTCGATTAGGCGCGCCTTCCGCGACGCCTCACCGATTCCTCGTAGATTCTGCGTCGACTCCGCGCACAAACGCCTCCTGCACTCCGCCTCACACTAATCGCGGCATTTTTCGTCCGCCTCGGCGCGATTTCCTGAACCATGTGTGAGACACATCCAACTTGTCTAATTTTGGATTGATAACGTGTCATTCATTTTCTTATGTATTGTAGGTGCAGCTATCATTACAGCATACTTGATGATGACAACTGAACAACTTATTCTTGAAGGTCAGGGCACTTTCCCTTTCGTTGTCTTTGGAATTGTTCCTTTGGACCTAGTATTTATGTATTTCTAGCTCAAGTGATTGAAGCTAATATTTCTATATTTGTAACAAGCAAAGTTGATTACATGATTAACTTAGCTGAAATGCACTATTCCATCTCGTTTCACATATGTAAAGTACTTACCTGATATGATCCACAAATTTTATCTTCTATTTGCTCACCTCGCTTTACCATCTTTTTGCAAATTTTAGTACTTTCTTATTTTTCCTGTGCAAGCAAATAAAGTAGAAAGAAATGGAAGTCAAATTAACACTTCTCTTTGCATTTAACTTCAGGCGTCTCTGTCAACTACGGATTGATAGCTTATCTTCTGATTTTGGTTTCATGTGTCCTATATTGTTTAATGAAACTTCAATACAGATATCGAATATCACATAGATACCAAAATCAAATGTCTTTGACTTTGCTTAAGTAGCGGACAAAGATCTTGCTTTTTTCAACAGGATGTCGATGGGTATGAAGTTCTCTCTCAATGACAAAGACTTGATCAGGTATCTCTACTAGAGGCAGAAGGGCAGCCTCACTTCCCTCCAGAAGGAGATTGTGATTTATACGTGGAGCACCCCTCAGAGATTTGGAACAAGTACAAAGGCCCACATAGTGGTTGATATAGATGACTGTCTCTATTTCTTCACTCCCTTGAAGAAAGTGAAGAGTAAGATTAGCCGGCAAGTAGGGGACAAGGGGACTTGGAACGGCTAGAGCATCGGACAGAACTTCACTTGCACTGTTACTGGCGAGGATGTGCTTCTCACAGGTGTCAAGAAGACCTTGAACTTCAACAAGTTGTGTATCACGCATGAGTTCACTCTCCTTAGCCCGTCTATGGAGACTGAGTGTGAAATTTTCCTCATTAAGTTCACCAAGACGGGGAAGGATAGCCAGTCTTGATCGTCATCCACGTCTCAGCCTCATTCCGCAAGGCAGTCACTATCCACGTCTCTTCTGCCTCCTCCGTCTCCTCCATGTCAAATTGGTTATGGTGCTGATGATTCAGAGCAGAGCATGTGGCTCTCTCTCGGTTTGGGACCTTTGGGTGGTGAGACATGACAGGGGAGAGGAAAGCGACCGAGAGCCGAGCCGAGCCACGAGGATAGCTTAGATCTGTCGCTGTAGGGGTTAGAGTATAGTGTTTCTGATGAGCTACAGGATAACTGACTATTGAGGTTTAGGAGGCTGGTACATATAGGGTTGTTGGGAGAAACATTGCCTTGTTGATCGTAAAATGCAGATGTACAGCACAAGCTGATGATTTTGAGTTTACTATGCAGATTTAGTTGCATCTTTCTTTGTTCTTTTATGGTGTCTTACTACTTTTATTATCCATACGAGACAAGGGTGACTCAGTCAGATATGAAGTTTCTCCTTTCTGTGTTTCCTACAATTCTGTTTGGCTGGAATTTATGAGCTTATTTTTGTCTTTAGTTTGAAGCATTTATCCTTAACGAGAATGATTAAGGATGTAGGTAACGAGAATGATTAAGGATGTAGGGATTATGTGTGCTTATGCTCTTTGCAACAGAGTCAAAATAAGTGTTAAGATATTCATGCAATGAGTTGAACTAGTTTTCCTGGAGCATGTGAGATTTTCGGAATTCAACGATACATTTGTTTCGTGACTGGTAAGAGCCTGCTATTGGATGAGTGCAGGCATTCACCTCTTGATTCTTTAGAAGCAACCCTTCAGGATTCCATTAGTGGTAGCTCTCAAGAGAAAACTTTCACTTGTTGAAGATGAACGCATTTGCATTCTTGTATATTGATTAGCTATTTCCTCTGTAGATATGCCAATGAAGAGCAGTTCCTCACTGTTCACTGAGGATTGTTAATTTATGAAATTTTCATATTGTTGAATCTGTTAGTCTCTTTTCCTACAACTTATGTTGGCAAAACATTCCCGCTACGTAGTTCATGTACCAAGGTAAAGGCATCTCATTCTCAAATTGAAACTTGACGCCAATCCCAGTACTGTACGAATGGATGTCAATTTCACCACTGGTGAAAATATCTCGTCAAAATCGATGCCCTTCTTTTGACTGAAGCCTTTGACGACGAGTCGAGATTTGAACTGTGGTTTACTATTGTGTTCTTCATGCTTGATTTTGAACATCAACTTATTCTTCAAAACTCTCTTCCCCTTCGGCAACTTCACCACCTCAAATGTGTAGTTGTCGTGTAGGGACTTCATCTCGTCCTCCATTGCCTCCATCCATTTTTGCATGTGTTCATCCTTCATAGCTTCATGAAAGCTATCTGATTCTCCTGCATTAGTGAATAAGACATATTCATTTGATGAATATCTAGTAGAGGGTTGCACGACTCTTCCAGATCTTGTCCGGGCCGAAGAACCTTCCACGGCTGGCGGTTGATCATGAGAACCATCATCATCATCAGGATCATCAAGCTGAACGTCATGGGGGGCTTCAAGTTTAGCTACCTCAAAATGAATGTCTCCAACTGCAGGTGTTGAAGGCTCTAGCTCCTCGGGTGTGGACTTAGCATCAACGCTAGGCGCATCTCTCCCAACTTTATGAATGTCTTTAATGGTCTCATTCTCCATGAACACCACATCACCACTCCTGATGAGCTTCTTCTGGATAGGGTCAAAGAGTCTGTAGCCAAAATCATCTTGACCATATTGAATGAAAATACACGGTCGCGTTTTGGAATCCAGTTACAACCTCTCGTCCCTCAGAGTGTGAACAAAGCCCTTACAACAAAATACTCAGAGATGCTTGTATGATACATCTATTCCCGACCAAATCTTCTTTGGGCTTCAAAATACAGTGGAATGCCAGGTGAAAGGTTCCACACATGCACTACAACAAGTAGTGCTTCTCCCCAAAAAGAGTGCGACAACTTCGAGTGCGAGAGTAAGCACCTAATTCTCTCTATGAAGGTTTTGTTCATCCGCTCCGCCACGCCATTCAGTTGCGGAGTCTTGGGAGGTGTAAACTAAAGTTGGATTCCCTTCTCTTTCCAATAGGCATCGAATGGCCCAATATACTCTCCACCATTGTTTGTATGCAGACACTTCAGCTTCTAGTCAGTCTCCTTCTCTACCAAATCCTAATCCTTCGTCTTCAAGACATATACCCATGTCTTCTGCGAGTGCTAATCAATGAATTTCACAAAGTAACATGCACCACCAAGGAATTTGGAATCCGATTCACAAAGATCAGAGTGAACCAGATCTAACATGTTCTTCGCTCTGGAAGGTGGAGAACGTTTGAAAGTAACTCGATTTCACTTCCCCGCCAAACAATTGACGCATCTCTCCAAGTGGACATGATCCAGTCCAGGTATAGCCTTATTCCTTGCAGTCTCGATAGTCTCTGTTGAGTTTGCAGCTTCTAGGGAGATCTTGGCTTCCGTCACGTACAGTTTAGACTGCTTTTTCCCTCTCGCAACCACCAATGCGCCTTTGGTGAGTTTCCAATTACCGTTGTTGAAGGTATGACAATAACCTTCCCCGTTCAGCTTGTCTACAAAGATCAGATTCAGACGCATGTCCGGGACATGTCTGACATCTCACAACACCAACTTTGCACCTTCAACAACGTTTGCACGGTCGCTGTCACCGCCTCTATTTTGCCTAAGATCTGGGGAAAACCTCCAGATGTGTCTCTTCTGCTTGCAGTTGTGATAAGTGATGTGTATATACTCGTTGGATTTCCCTCGGCTATTCCCTTGCTTCTTTAAGCCTCTCGACTCACTCGTTCCTCTCCCTTCCAAAACTAGAATGTTTAACTGTGATGAATAGGAAGAGGCACCTTGAGATCTTCTCTGCATCTCCTCCTTGAGAATTCTGCTCTTGACATCCTCCATGGTGACAACACCATTTGCGACAGAGCTCGTCATTGCGATCTTCAACATTTCCCATGATTCGGGTAGGGAAGCCAGAACCAAAAGAGCCGTTACCTCATCTTCCAGCTTTAAGTTCATTCCCACAACTGGTCAATGATCCCTTGAACGCCGTTCAAGTGATCTAAAACGGAAGTGTCCTCTTTGTATCTCATTTGCACCATCTTTGTGAGATAAAAGAGTTTTTTGTTGCTGGTCTTTGACACATAAAGCCCCTCCAACTTTTTCCAAACCTTTAGCGCATTCATCTCTCCACCGATGTGGTTGCGTACGTTATCATCAACATGGTGTCGAATATAACTACACGCCTTCTCGTGCTCGCACTTACAATCCCGGACATTCTTAACGGTTGGCTTAGTTGATGATGACAACGGTTCATCCAAATCTTTCATCAACAGGAGATCCTTCATCTTGCTTCTCCAGATATGAAAGTTTGTACCGTTCAAACTGACCATCTTGCTTGGCATTGCCTCCTTGTGTACCGGGCTCTCATACCACTGTTGGGGCGTAGCGGACGAGAATGGAGTAAATATATTGCACTAATAAACCACACACCATAAATATTTCCCAGATAAGTTGGAAGTGGCGGTAGTCCGCCACACTTAAAATCACTATGGATGGGTGATTACCATCGCAATACCATAATGACAATAATTAAGCCAACTTTCTTACACCAATTTACTGTGGTAATATTAATAATGCAATATGCAACGACTATTCTCAAAATTTCCAAGCACAAAATGGCAAGTAAATAACACCGGGATTTACGCAGTTCCCCTCCAATGCGGAGAGTACATCTACGGCAGTAGGGAAAACTACGAGCACTACTTCACTATAACCAAGCTAGTTACAAGGTGATTCGAGCCGATCCAAAATAGTGGCTTTAAGTGTTTCCCAAACCTCGAAACAACTACTCACTATTTTTACACTCACAAGAAAGTATTCCTTCCACGATAAAACATTTATCCGGACTTTTTACCGCTCACCTATCTACCCAATTGAGAGAGTGTCTCTCAATTAACAAGCAAAGAAAATTGCTATCCTACACAAAGTAGAAGAATGAGACAGACGTTTGTGGGAGAGAAATAATGAGATGAGGGATAATTCAAATGCAGGCTACCGCCTCCATTTTATACACAACTTTGAGGGAGTAGAATTTAAGCCAATTGGTTGACAAGCAATTGATGTTGAAGTCCCAACTAGCAATCAATTTTGCGGCCAATTAAAATTGACGGTGGAATTATTTTATTGGGAAGCAATTTCCCGAGACCAACAATTCAAGCATATGTTTACAGTTATTAATTTAACATAATTCTTTGCATGAGCGAGGAATATATACCATGAGTTGAAAATTTAAGAATATTAAGATTACTCATTATTTTTTTGGGTTCATGTTACAAAAATAATACTTATGTAACATTTTTTTACAATGGCAAAACTTCTTATTAAGCATATAACAAGAATCGTATAAATTTGGTGTTTGAGAGTCTCCGCCCATATCTGGGTAACAAGGGAGAAGAAGAAACATACAAATCTTCCTACATCACATCCTTATACATCGAACATCCATATTAAAGTCACGACCATATCGGTCAAATAAGACTCAGACAACTACTTTAGTCTATCCCGACCAATGTAACAAAAACGGAAACACTAAATCCGAAAGCTAACATACGGAAACAAAAGGGGTAGCTGGTCCTACGGACACCTGCTCATGGAGCGACCGGAACTCCATCCAAGAAACTTGTGGAATCACTGGCATTGGCGAGCTGCCTCTTGTAGACTCGTCAGGTGTTCGAAAATTGGGAGAGGGGGGCGAGATACCACCCTTCTTCGAAGATTTGGCCAGAGGCCTATTTCCAGCTCGCAAGCTCTCTTCGACTGGCTCCGGACAATAACTAATTGCTCCACCATGGGTGTAGCTCATTGCGACAGAATTTCCCCCGAAGCAACAGTGTTTGTAGGTCCTTGCGGCCCTTAAGGTAATTTATCGCCGGTCATGTTAGCATGAGCAGCATCGGGGTTGGAAGAAGGGCTCGACATCTTCTCGGCAGCTATGAAGATTCGAACGGTGAAAAACACTAATCAAAGGGTAGAACAAAACCCTACATGAAGGGTAGAACAAAATCCTAATCGAAGGATAGAACAAAGATCCAAGTTGAAACCATAAAATTAAAGAAGATCGAAAAACGAAAACAACTATAACATTTTATTTTTGTATAACAATGATGTAATTTAATTTTTAAAATAATAATTTGACAATTCGGCCCCAATTAAACCTTCACTTACTCGTTTTGGTATTTAGTATGTAAGGATGGATGGTGGTTGGTAGGATTGTGAGCCACCACCTTGAGAGAGTCGCCTGCCATTCCATCTAAATTTTACGGAGGTTTCGGGTTTGAATTCAATACACCCTATAAAATAAACATTTATGTTGTGTTTACTTTTTATCTCTAATCTTATATTGACCGAGAGTCCTGGTCTACTCTGACAAATTATTTTTATTTTATATGTTTGCATAAAATTTGAAATAGATTTGACGCAAATATATAATAATTTATCTCAAACTATAAAAAAACTGAACTGTTATTCGCCGCCTTAAGTTATGCTCTAAAACACGTGAAATTACACTATTACCCTTTCGATTATAAAAACATAAAATTATTACCGATAAAAATTGTGATAATAATCGCCGGCCTCTGCGTACAAGCGGTGGACCCGTTGCAGGGGGCGGCAGTTTGTGTATCACCGGCAACGGGGCCGGTGTGATATGCCAACGCCGGTGATTGTTATCACAAATGTCTTTCTTCAAATAAGTTACAGTAGGATTGCACCATAATCCACTTTGCACCATAATCCACTTTGCACTATAATCTATTGCTTAAGCTTTAAGCATGATCGACTGTGTTCATAATGTAAACAAGATGGATCAGAATTTTTTTTTGCCTACATCGGCGATGAAGGTTGGAATTAACGGATAATCGTTGAGAATTCAAATAAAAAATGTTGATCGATGGATGATCGTGGTTGATATATTCAGAGAATAAGATTTAGAGTGTGTATTCAATAAAAAATAATTACGCCATTTATAATAATTACAATATTTTTTTCAAAAATGATAAGGTGGTGAATAACACCGACCCCATAAAAAAGTTATGCAATATTTGAGTTGTAGATTGAGAGATAAGATAAATAATAGTGGGCTAGATCTGCCATTGCACAAGAGTATTGCCCGGTTGATGCACAACCAATATAATGGACCACCTCTCCTCTCATAATCAACATTCAATTCGATCGTTCAATTACCATTGTATCCTTTCTCTACCTACCAACTTCCAATTGTATATATAATATAATATATATATATATATATATATATATATATGGAAACGACTATCGTACTCCCGGAGTATTACATACTCCCGCCTGCATGGATTCATCTCAACCCTTCATTTTTAGGATAAGATCTAGACGGTGAATAACCATTTTATTTTAGAAATTAAAATAAATAAAAAACAAAATTCCTCAAAGATCACTCCATTTAATTTATATAATCATGAAGACATAATATCTTTTATCTTGTTATTTTAAGATTTGCGCTTGAAAAATTCTCTTATGATCATTCTAACATAATCAATATACTTTCAAAGTACCATATTTTGTAAATTACATTTTGTGATTCAATTCCGATCGTATCCGTTGTCTTTTGTAAATTTATATTAAGTTATTTTAATTAATCTTTATAAAATATCAATCCTTGCACTCAGCGGTGGAATGTTAGATCTAGTTTTTTCCCTTTTAATCAATTTTGGGTTTTTATAATCACATTGTAATTTATTTGTTTGGATTTAGGTTTTTTATTAGCGATAGAATAGTCCATTCATTTTAAAATATGGATTACAAAATTAAAAAACGGATTGTAAATAGCAATTGGTTTATTATCCCGTACAATGTTTTGAAACTTTTACGTCCATTACGATATGCTATTTTTTTTTTTGCAAAAGAGATCTCAAACTCCACACGCAACTCAAAATAGTATACAAGATTGTGCAACAACAAGCGATGATGACGAGGTTGATGATGAAATGTGCACTCATTGTAAATAATATGGTCATGACATTGCTACTTGTGGAAATGAATATATAAGCGATGATGGCGAGGTCGTAATTACTCAAGTCATATAAAAAAGTAATTTCGAAATATTGGCAATGTGTTTCTATTTTGGCTTGTTTACTCTTTAATGAAAAATTGATCTCGATTTTTTTACAAAAACAGAAGAAGCAAAAACATAATATTGCTTCAAATAATGTCCACGAAATTAAAGTCACCGGGAAGCCGTAAGAGTAAGAATAATGATATATCCTTGTGTCGATGATATTTCATTATATAAGATGTCGAAACGAATTAATATATGTCTTTCAACGGGAGACGATACAAACAAGAGGATATACGAAGAGCCAACACGGAGCCGCTACTACCAAGAACATATAACTAGGTGGATTGTGTACTTGTCAAAGATGAAGAAGCTCGGAAGCCATTGCAAAAGCCGTGATCATAATTGATTTACAAATGCTAATCGGCACGAGTAGGAAACTCTTTGTTCAAACCTATTACATGTCATTTTCAAATAAAACTTTTGATTGTTGGTTTTAATAACTTCATCGAAAGGAGAAAGTTTGTTGCAACTCTCCGATTTATTATTGTTGACGCTCAAATTGTACCAAATTCGCGGCAGGCTATTGCTTGCCACTCCAATCCCATACAAAATGATAAAATTGCTCACTGTTGCCATGATTGAGTTAACATTAATGAGAATTTAGATAAAGTGTAAGGATTATAATTTTAAAAAGATTAATTAAAATAACTTAATATAAATTTACAAAAGACAACGGATACGATCGGAATTGAATCACAAAATGTAATTTACAAAATATGGTACTTTGAAAGTATATTGATTATGTTAGAATGATCATAAGAGAATTTTTCAAGCGCAAATCTTAAAATAACAAGATAAAAAATATCATGTCTTCATGATTATATAAATTAAATAGAGTGATCTTTGAGGAATTTTGTTTTTTATTTATTTTAATTTCTAAAATAAAATGATTATTCACCGTCTAGATCTTATCCTAAAAATGAAGGGTCGAGATGAATACATACAGGCGGGAGTATGTAATACTCCGGGAGCACCGAAGTCTTCACCATATATATATATATATTGTTGGAGCTATTGAGGGAGTCATATATAAGAGTGAGCAAAACCAAAGTTGAAGCAGAAAGAAGAAATGGTTACTAGATAGATGATGATGATGATGATGATGATGATGATGATGATGATGATGATGATGATGATGATGATGATGATGATGATGATGATGATGATGATGATGATTGATCACCTCTTGTGGTAAATGTTTCTTGCTCAAATGCGTGTTCCAAAAACAACAAGGGAATGTGTTGTACTTGTAAGAAGCCTGAAATGGTGAGTGGTGATGATGGTGAAAGATTACTTTACTTAACCCGTGAATTGCAGATTGTATGCTATCATTTTACAGATCATCAACTTTAGCTGGAAAATCAAGCAAAAAGAACAAGGTACGTGGTGATTTTAAATTCCCCTGTGTGTGTAAATACTAAATAACAGTTCAATTACACACTGGTCGTATTTTTTAAGTTGTACTGCCCATTTCATCTAATATAATTATCCTATGTTTAGTCATTTGAAATCTCTTATAATCATTGTAAATATCTACAAGCTGTAACTATATTTTGATTATAGTTGAGTTTTCCTTGCCGTCCAGCGCTAGTAATCTTTTCCTGTAAAATTTTTCATGTAATCTTTTCCTGGTCGAACCATAGCAACTCGAACAATTGTAACCGGGGTGGGTGAACCCTCATAAATATCAGATGCCCACATATATAAAGTCCAAAAAAATATGAAGTCCGAGAAGAAGGGGGTTTTTCTTCAGGGCTGGAGAGATGAGATAGATAGGCCTCACAATCAAAAACAGATCCTATGTCAACTTGATATGTAATTCACTTGTTGGTTTTGTCAGATAATATCCTGCAAGCAAGTCAAGTGATGATAAGTTTTCATTTTGTTAGCGCTCAACCTTGTATCAAAAAGAGAGTGAGGGCACATTCCAGCTAAGATGGGTGGATTTCATTTTTGGCTAAAGTAACCTCGTTCCATGTCCATTTGAGTGAGGTTGGGTCTTATTTAAAATACCATAAATCTTTTCAACAGCTTTCTTCTTCAAATAAAAATAATTTAAATCCGCCATAGCTTTATGAGAAAGAGCATCACGCCCCCACTAGATCACCCCAAAAACAACGCCACACTAACCCTCTTCAACAATCGCAACAAATGTCAAAAGGCAGACAAATTTCTTCAAACTAAACTTTCCAATTTTTGTTCTATGTCCTTATTCCTAAGTCTATGCATCCTAACCAGAAACTGTAGTGCATAGAGAAGGGTTACAAGAATTGACAAAATGAAGAAGAAGCAGCAAATGAAAAAGATAGAATTTGTTTCATTAGAGTTCATCGTGACAATCATCGTCATTCTCATAAATTATTGTGTACAATACATATTTGTGATTTTGCATCTCTTCCAATGTCAAATATCTATCTCCATCATCATCAACTTGCAGCCCACATTACATCATAATATCAACTCTTTATTAGTCCCGACTGAATAACGAAAGAAAGGAATCTCACCTCCAAATTAATGGTCATTTTCAACTTCATTGCATTGCCACCAATTAAATGAGCTGCTAACTACATTCATTTAATTTGCTTCCTCTCCATTTAGCTATATAAAGAGATGATGGATTCATGTTTGAAATCATCCCTTACTCATTTCTTTTCTTTGTACGCCTTCTTCCTTCTTTTGTGTAGTGAGTTTTTCATTTGTAACAATTGGAATACATTATTTCAATTTTTAGGTAAATAGGTGAGTGGTAGAAACTTCAGGTAAATGTTTTACCGTGGTAGGAATATTTTTTTGTGAGCGATAAAATAGTGAGTAGTTGTTTCGGAGTTGGGAAACACTTGAGAGACACTATTTTTGGATCGACTCGGGTCACCTTGTAGCTACCTTGTTATAGTGAAGAAATGATCGTAGCTGTCCATGCTGCCGTAGATGTACTCTCCGCATTGGAGAGGAAATACGTAAATCCCTGTGTTATTTACTTACTGTTTTATACTTGGCAATTTCGAGAATATTCGTTGTATATTGCATTATTAATATTACCACCGTAAATTGGTCTAAGAAGGTTGGCTTGATTATCATCATTATCGTATTGCGGTGATAATCACCCATCCATAGTGATTTTAAGTGTGGTGGACTACCGTCACTTCCAACTTGCTTGGGAAATATTTACGGTGTGTGGTTTATTAGTGCAATATATTTATTCTATTCTCGTCCGCTGCGCCCCAACTGTGGTATCAGAGTCCG